>JAOWBB010006431.1:0-26408 GCA_028565995.1 Ricinus marginatus | reverse complement strand
AAATTTATAATTATTAAATTTTAATTATTTTTTTATTAGCAATGGATTTTAATAACTTGACTTCCAATGAGATGGTAATATGATATTATATAAATTGAATATTTTCTATTAATTTAATTTATCAAGATATATTGCTATGAATTTATTATTTTTTAATATAATCAGATTATAAATACATAGGTTTGAAGGCTATCAAAACAGTGGAGCCATTGAAGAATCCCGAACAATTTACTGAGGAAAAAACTCATGTGCCTTCAATAACAGTTATTTCGGCTGGTATGCAGACAATAGGTTTCGATGTTGGTGAATCCGTGAAAAAGTCTTCCAATTTAAGTTATACAAACTATCCAACACCTGTTAGTGGAAGAACCACTCCTACAGATATAGAGGATTTGGAGATGAAAAATTCTAACACTGAAAAAGGAAACGAAAGGTAATTATATTTTTATATGAGAATTGCCGCAAAAAGAAAAGAAAATTTTATTGTATTAATATTTCAGGGCAATTACGACTGTTTCATGTCGAGAAAATCGAGAAAATCGAGTTGACGCTGAAAAATTATATAAATCAGAAAGAAGTCAAACAAAGGAAGTGTTGCACATGGTTGTTATAGGGCATGTAGATGCGGGGAAAAGCACATTAATGGGTCACCTTTTATACTCCCTTGGAGAAGTTAATAAAAGAACTATGCATAAATATGAAAAAGAAAGCAAAAAAATAGGAAAACAATCTTTCGTGTATGCATGGATATTAGATGAAACAGGAGAAGAACGGTAAAGATTATTTTTCTAAATTGATCGTAAAAAAATTTGAGAGAAAGCCTTTTTCAATAAATGTATTATATACATAAGTAATATTTTTCTCAGGAATAAAGAAGTAGTTTAATTTTTTTAAGTTAAGGAAACTTTAACTACATTAAAAGTAACTTAAAGAAGAAATGTAAATCATTTTTCATCGGAATGAAAATTATGTTGGTTTTTTCAGATCAAGGGGAATAACCATGGATGTTGGACAGTCGAAATTTGAGACAAAAACAAAATTGGTGAATCTGCTAGATGCACCTGGGCATAGGGATTTCATTCCGAATATGATAATCGGTGCAACACAAGCAGATGTCGCTGTATTAGTTGTAGATGCTACTCGCGGAGAATTTGAAACTGGCTTTGAAAGTGGAGGGCAAACTAGAGAGCATGCGCTATTAGTTAGGTCCTTAGGTACGAGTTTGGAATAGAAACCCAATTACAGACGAATTATTTATGAAATTTATTATGATGTGTCATATTTGCCTAAGTATAATATTATCTCCCATCATAGTAGAATATAGAAATATAAATTAATATAATAATTACAAATTGTTATCCATTTTACGTTATAAGTATACATTCTAGAATGCAGATTTTTATAAATGTTACTTACCCAAGTCTAATATTTTTCAAATGCTTGAAATTATGACTTTTATACAGGTGTTTCGCAGCTGGCTGTGGTTGTCAATAAATTGGATACAGTTGGATGGAGTGAAGGACGATTTAAAGAAATTATTCAGAAACTTGGTGCATTTTTAAAACAAGCAGGTTTTCGTGATTCCGATGTAACTTATGTTCCTTGTAGTGGACTAGCAGGTGAAAATCTTATAGAAAAGCCAACTCAGGATGAACTTAAAAGTTGGTACAATGGACCATGTTTACTTGAAGTCATAGGTAAACTAATCTAATTATTACAAATTCACAAAAGTTAATTTATAATTTTTTTTAAAGATATTTAGTTTTGTAACAATATAACTGAATAAAATGATTAGAGGCATTCAAGGAGAAAAAATACTCACATCCACATTTAAAAGGTATATTTCTTCTTACTTTATTAGAAGAAGCCTCATGGTAACTACTGACATTTTCATTCAAACAAATAAATAAAAAATTTGTATGAGCTTAAAATATTTTTATTTTAATGTAACGAAGGCAATTAATTTTTAATTGTATACTATACTGTCTGTCTAAATATTGATTTTAACAAACTAATCATTGCCTTTGTTCAAAAATACATCCATTTCAATGAGATTTTCAGTGAAAGATATATTATGTGATTCTCTATTAAATTCTTTTTTAACTACAATTAATTTTTCTAATTCTCGTAGATAATTTTAAGGTTCCGGAGAGGCCGATAAAAAAGCCGTTAAGAATATCGGTGAGTGATATTTATAAGAGCACAGGCTCAGGTTTTTGTGTGACAGGTCGAATCGAAACTGGAGTTGTCCAATCTGGAGATAAAATATTAGTCTTACCGCCGAGTGAAGTTGTGATTGTTAAGAGTATGTCAAAAATTTTTTATATCGATACTACTTATTGTTTTTTTTTAGTAATTAAGTGCTTCTAAAAAATTTTTTGATATTAGATATCTGCATAGATGATATGCCAGTACAAACAGCATTTGCTGGAGATTGTGTCAGTTTGACTATAGCAAATTACGATATGCAGAATATAAGTATTGGGAATATCCTTTGTGATCCTAATAATCCGGTCCCTGTAACTATAAAATTTGAAGGGAGGATCGTCGTTTTTAATGTTAATATTCCAATTACCACAGGTAGGAAGTATTAATCTATCGTTGTATCATTTAACGGATATTTTAACCAATATTCATAGGCGTTATTTTTTAAAATTATAACCTGCAGTTAATAAACCTTATATTCAAAAATTTTTTAAAATATTTATATTGGATAATAAAATTACGTATACTTCATGCTAAAAAATTTTTTATAAAATGTTTTAATTAAAAAAATGTGTACTTTTTAAGAATCTAGCCTATAGTATGTACAAAAAATTTTTTTAATTATTTCAATTTCAGGTTATCCTGTGATTCTTCATGTGCAGTCTTTAGCTCAACAAGCTATAGTTACCAAATTAGTTGCACAATTGCATAAAAGCTCTGGAGAAGTCATAAAGAAAAGACCTAGGTGTTTGACAAAAAATTCAAATGCAATAGTAGAAATAGAAACTAGCCGAACAATATGCCTAGAATTATACAGGGAAATAAAAGAACTTGGGCGATTCATGTTGAGAGTTGATGGAATTTCAATTGCAGCTGGTTTAGTTACCAAAATTTTTTGAATCTACAATAAATATACATAAAATAAAAATGAAATCATGAATCTCTTTTTAAATATGGACTTATGATATAATACATTTTTATTTATCCTTATAGTAGTTTTTAAGAAAATATAAAACTAAATATGTTTAAATTGAACTAATAGCATTAAGATTTTTTTAATAAAAAAATAGAGATGTCACAATGTCCATATTTTACAATAGCTTGACAGATTTTTTGTCCTTAATTTGATAAAAGTATTCCATTGATGAGTTAAAAAAAGATTTTTTGCTGTAAAGAATGACAGTTGTCTGATAATGATTTGCTTTCTTAATATTTTAATTGTACAATGTAAGAATTAAGGAAAAATTAATAAAGGGATTAAACACAAAATTTTATTATTAATTTGAGCATTTTGATAAGGCAGAAACAAATCTGGTTATATTGCTGACAACTCACATCTATTTTAATTTTAAAAAAGTATGAAACAAACCTATTCTTTATACAATAAGTACTTAAGATTCATTTAATTAAGAAATTCAAAACGATTATTTTCATTTCTGTTTAAAAGTAACCAAATTTGAACCATTTTTATAAATATACTGACGGGCATTGTATCGAAATTGAAGGCATTTATTAATATAGATTCAAATCATTCTTATAACTCCATAACTTTAGTATTTCCTAATTCCTCAACAAACGTGAACATAAATATAAATAATAAATTTACAATGAAATACTATAATTCAAAGGAAAACCTTTAATCAAACTTTGTAATATTTTATTGTTAAAAAATTTGTGGAAAATTTATTTTTTTAAATTTTAATTAAGAATAATCACAGAACTTCGAAACGACACGAAATAATATGCCAAAGCATAATATTTAATTAATTTCTCAATCGTTATAACTGATTTTCCTTTGATTCCCCAAATGTAATAACAAAGGTATATTGGTTAGCGACTTTTATGTGTGTTTATTTTAGTATGTTTACTTTATGCTGATGCGGTTCTGTCTCGATCTTTAGTCCTTTTTGTTTAAAAATTGAAAATGATACGAAGAGGTGTTGGAGGAAAACGGATTCGACTGGACGATCCTATTCCTCCTGAGTATGAGAATCCACAAACGCCAATGACACCAGCTGCTGATTGTGAGATGGAACATGATAATTGGTATACTCGTGTATACAGTATTAATCCTAGTACACCCCAAAATTCTGGTTCTGAGATGTACATAGAATCTGAGTATGAAAGAGATAATTCTTATGATCATAATGATCAGGAGCAGGTAGAAAGTAAGTATTAATAATCTTTTGTGTTAGACGTGTTTTTTTTTATTACAAGATGTGTTGTTACAATTTAAAGTAATATGTTCAAGTTCCCGCCATTTTATTCTTACAATTAATTACAATGATTAAAGAATATAAATTTGTGAAAACAGTTGTGTCTTTTTTATAATAAAGATTTAATATATTCAAAATAGGATCTATAATAAGAATTTTTAAATTTTTAATTTATACCGTTAGGAATACTATATTTATTTAGATTTGATTTTTGGATATTAAATTCATAAAAATAATTTTGGATCATAAAGAATTCTAATAAGCTTATATTTTAAATTATTTAATAGGTCAGAATGAAATCAGTCAACTAGATTATGAAAATCCTTCTACACCAGTACCAAAAAGAGTAACCAGAGCAAGAGCAAGAGGTTTACAAAATCCTCCTCCTATTCCACCTCTCAAAATTCAGGCTTTGAAAAGGGCAATAGAAGATGATATGGCAGAACCTAAAAGACCTGCAAGAAAAAAACGTGCTCCATTTGGTAATGGGACTAGGAGTGAAGAAACTAGTTTATATTATATAATAATGCATTCAAAAAGTTCACTGCAGGTAGGTCTGTTCATTATATTTTTTGTTGTAGATTTCACACAATAATTTTTTTCATAGTTTATTATTTGAGATTTATAATGCTATCTTGAATAATAATACAGAGGTAGATGTAACAGAAAAAATTATATAATAATATTCACCACTGACCATATTTATATAATTTTAAAAGTTAATAATAATATATTAAGGAGAAAAAGAAAAAAAACTAACCAGTCATCTCATATTTGATCTAACTTAAATTATTGAAAGCAATTTGTTTATTTCAGGCTACTGTAGATGAATGGATTGAAAGTTACAAAGTTAATAAGGATGATGCATTGCTTGCTTTGATGCAATTTTTTATAAATGCAGCTGGTTGCAAAGGAAAAATAACTCCAGAAATGCATAAATGGGAACATGCTGCAATTATTAGAAAAATGACAGAAGAATTTGATGAATCTTCAGGTGAATATCCACTGATTAGTGCGGGTCAACAGTGGAAAAAATTTAAAACACAATTTACAGAATTTGTTCAAATACTAGTTAAACAATGCCAATATTCCATAATTTATGACCAATATCTTATGGATAATATTATTTCATTGTTAACAGGTCTATCAGATTCTCAGGTAAATGAATATTTTATTATTTAATATTTTTTTGAAGTTTCATACTTTATTAAATATCAGAACTTTAATAAGGAATTGAAATCTTATAAATTTTAAATTAGTTGTTTATTCATTGGTTCACTAGAAATAAATTTTGTGATAACAGCTGCAGAAACTAATTTTGAATAATTTTAATTTTCAATATTGATTATTTATTAATTGAATTCATTAATAATAATAATATTTTTTCTTCATTGTATTTAGGTTCGAGCATTTCGCCACACGGCTACTTTGGCTGCTATGAAGTTAATGACAGCTTTAGTTGATGTAGCTTTAACTGTTTCTGTAAATACAGATAATACGCTCAGGCAATATGAAGCAGAACGTCAAAAAGCACAAAATAAACGTGCTACTGACAGATTAGAATCTTTACTTCTCAAAAGGACTGAACTTGATGAAAATATGGATGAAATTAAAAATATGTTAACTTACATGTTTAAATCAGTATTTGTTCATCGATATCGAGATACTCTTCCAGAAATCAGAGCTATTTGTATGACAGAAATAGGAATCTGGATGAGAAAATTTCACACCAATTTTCTGGATGATTCTTATTTGAAATACATTGGATGGACATTGCATGATAGGGTTGGAGAAGTTCGGTAAATTGTTTATATGTTCACCAAAGCTTTATCCAACTAATATTTGTATAATTATGGATCTTTTCAAATTCATTTTTCATCTAAAATAATTAATTACATATACTTAATTTTATCAATATCTAAAAAATTTTAACTTATATATATTTATATCTTGAATCAAAAGTTTAATTTTTTTATTCTCAAGGTCTACATAGAAATTTTTAAAATTTTTGAGATGAAAATCTTGAAAAGGAAAAAGACTTATCATAATCAATAGTTTTTGAATATATGCAATAATGTCTGGCAAATATTATTACACTTTTAATTTTTCAGTTTGAAGTGCCTTCAAGCTCTTATACCATTATATGAATCTGAGGAATTGAAAAATAAGTTAGAATTATTCACATCAAAATTTAAGGACAGAATAGTATCGATGACTCTTGACAGAGATTATGATGTAGCTGTTCAAGCCGTGAGATTGGTAATTTCCATTTTGAAGCATCATAGGGATATTTTGACAGATAAGGATTGTGAACATGTTTATGAGCTTGTATATTCTTCACATAGAGCAGTTGCGCAAGCGGCTGGTGAATTTTTAAATGAGCGATTATTCACTCCTGATGAAGATTCCAATACAATAATTCGTACAAAGAGAGGTAAATAAAATTGAATCATGTAGTTTTAAAGGATTTAATCATTTAACAATATTTTAATTCTAAGTAAATGATAAAATGCTTTTTTTCAGGGAAAAAAAGATCTCCAAATACTCCGCTTATACGTGATTTGGTTCAGTTTTTTATCGAATCTGAATTGCATGAACATGGAGCTTATTTAGTAGATTCTCTAATAGATTCCAATGCAATGGTAAAAGACTGGGAATGTATGACAGATTTATTACTAGAAGATCCAGGACCAAATGAAGAAGCATTAGATAATCGTCAGGAGACGTCATTAATAGAAATAATGGTGAATGCTATTAATTAAGAATGAATATAAATACCTAAGAATTATGATTAACACGAAATAAATAATTAAATTTTATTTACTTTGAAGGTATTTGTTAAGGATATCGGTATTAAATTTTACCAAAATTAAAAAATTTTAGGTTTGTGCTATTAAACAGAGCGCAACTGGAGAGCCCCCTGTTGGTCGAGGAAGCACGCGGAAACTGTTATCACAGAAGGAATTAAAAGCTATTCAGGATGATAAACAGAAATTAACTTCGCACTTTATTGTCACATTGCCTCTTCTACTGGATAAATTTAGCTCCGGTATTAATACTGACACGAGGCTAATATAATTTGATAACAATTATTTTTTATTAGATTAATTTATATGAATAATTTATTTTAAAAAATTTTTAGATCCGGAAAAACTGGCCAATTTGCTTTATATTCCACAGCATTTTGACTTGGAATTATATACAAAATCTCGTCAAGAAGCAAATCTTGATGCTCTCTTAGTGAAAATGAGCAAAATTATTGAAAAGCACGAAGATACAGATGTACTCGAAACTGCTGCTAAAACATTAGAAAAATTGTGTTATGAAAGTCACGTTAATTATACTAAATGCCAGACTGCTAGGTAATCATTTTCTTTCTGTTTGCTTTTCATTTAATCAAACTTTGCTCAAATATTATTTTATTATTTATGAATTTAATTTATTTTATTTGTTTCAAAATAAATCAGCACTATTCATCTCCAGATATAAAAAACCAAACTGCGTTTTAAAATTTTTAAGATGTTTTTGAATATTCGAAAACAATTTTGGAATCTTTCGAATATGTTTAAAATCTTAAGTTGGTAAAAATTAATATTAAATATTATAGAACCTCGATTCTATATTATATTTTATATTATATTATATTATTATAATTGATATTATATATATTATTGAAAATTATCCACATATCACATATATATATAATTATATAGATATATAATTACTACCATCATATATCTATCTATATTGAAAATAATGGGATATTATATATATATATATATATGATATAATCGATATTATAACCTGACGCTCGAAAATTTTTTATTTTCTTTATCATCGAATTTTTATACTTTGTAGGTCTACTATGATCGAATCAATTGTTACAAAATATAAAGAAGCAATTGATGAATGGAATTCCTTAATTGCTGCACATGATGATCTACCAAATGATGACGAAATTTTCAATATTGAGTCAAGCCTGAAGAAAATTGAAATTTTCTATTCTTGTCATGATTTAGGTATATTTAATAGTTTTCAGTTTAAAATTTATATTGTTATGATTTGGACTGAACTTGACGTTGAACTTTAATTAAAAAATTTTGTTTTGCCGTCCTTCAACTTGTTTAGAAGGAGATATTTTGTTGTAAAAAATATTTTATATTTTTGTATTATTAATTAAATTAATCATTAAAGTGTTTTGCAGAAAATTTATATAACATTTTTTCTTAAAATTTAATAATTCATAATTGCATGCAGTAATGATTTTTATTTTCACTTTTATCCACGCATTGAACGGATTACTACATATCAACATATTAGGAAGAAAATCCTATATTAGAACATAGAAATATCAGAATTTACTTTATTCTTCGAAATTATAAAATCCATAATATTCTTATTGAAAATAAGAAAAGCTCGGTCTAACAGAATTTAAAAAACATATTAAATTGAAGTCACTTTTTTCATCAAGGTTGCAATATTTAAGCAAATTAAGCTTTATTTAAATATTATATTTTCAAAATTTTAAAATTTGGAAAAATAAGCATTTTCTAAAATCTATTATTAGCAATAAAATTGTTTCAATAAATAAAATTCACATGCAACGTTTTATTCTTTTATGTATATATTTTTTTGATGAAATTGTATCAAATATTTGGTATCAATGCATTAGAGAATGAGATTTGAATTTGAATGGAGGTTTTAATTTAAAAAATTTAGTTTTTTATATTGTAATGATTTTCAAATTACAGGCAAGTGGGAGCTGTGGGATATGTTGTATAAAGATATAGTCGATTGTGCTAAAAACGAGATGAAGTTACCTGAAAGAGCTATGAAAAGTTGCATGAGAGCGACATTTTTCGCATTACAATGGGAGCTGGCTCATATTGAAGAAATCCTTTCAGGTGGAGGAACCGCTGAACGAGAGATAGCTACTCTTCGGATACGATTAAATGAATACATGGGAACAATGAAGGAAATTATTTTAAGTTCTGAATCTGAACTATTTCAAGAAGAAGCTTATAATACTATTTGTGATTATTTGATCATATTTTGTGAAAGGCTAGGTTAGTTTATTAAAATGATGGGTTGAAGAACTGCTTTTTTCGTATTTAAAATACTTTATTATATAATAAGTCTATTATATTTTCATGTAATAGATTATTTAGATTATATTAAAGTATTGGCCAAAGAAAAACAATACAGTTATGATTGAATCCTATATAACTGTTGACTAAATATAAACTTCAAATGTGTAAATTTTGTTTGATTTTGTCTGTAAAAGTCATGCTTGAAGACCATAAGTTTGTGTAATGATTTGGAGTAGTAAGAACTGTACAAATTAAATTGATTAAAATAATTATAAATTATATTTCAAAACTAAGAAAATATGTTCATTTTATTAATTGCAAGAAAAATAAATTTTTTAATAATACCTTTTTTTTAGGTTCCAATTTGGCACTGACGGGATTGGTTTATCAGGCAGACAAACAACTCCAAGAAATCTTAAATGATTTCATACAAAAATATGTTTTCGTAACCGAGGAAGATACGACTCAAGATGAACATTCCAAGATAGAAGATTTACATAAAAAAAGGAATTTTTTAGCTTCATTTTGCAAGCTAATTGTGTATAATATAATACCTGTTCAGTGTGGTTCAGATGTGTTTAAGCATTATGTTAAATATTACAATCAGTTTGGAGATATTATCAAACATACAGTCGGCAAAACACGTGAGATAAATAAAACAAGTTGTGCTATCACCATGGTAAACAGTTTGATCACTTTATTTCAGCAATTGCAAAGGGAGAATCACTGGATAAACAAACAAAGTGAAGAATATATTAACATTAAGGAATTGGCCAAGCGTTTTGCTCTCAGTTTTGGATTAGATGCAGTGAGAAATCGCGAGGCTGTTACTGTTTTACATCGGGACGGCATTCGTTTTGCCGTGAATCCAATAGAAAATATAGACGATCCAACCGGTCCACCGCCAAATATATTATTTTTGGATATAATATTGGAATTCACAAATAAGTTATTGAAGCAAGATAAGCGCTTGGTGCTTCAGTTTTTAGACAGAAAAATTCATGCTGGAATGCCATCTAGTAGAGGAGAAGATTGGCAGCCATTAGTCTCTTACAGGAATACTTTAATTCAAGGTAATTATTTTTAAAAAAAATGTTTAATTTTATTCAAAATTTTAATTGAAACACATAAGCTTTAGAAATTATTTTGGACTGATTAGATTAGGTTTCAAATAGGATAACATGAATCATTTTTAATAATTTAGGAGAAGCCGATCAGCCACCTACTACATCTAGGAGAGCATATCGTGCAAGGAAAAAGGATTTAGAAGAGGAACACATGGAGGAAGATGAATAAATACAAAGGCTGCAAGGATTTTATTTCGTTTATTAATAAAAGATATTAATCGGTGAAATTTTCATTAAGGACAAAATGAATGGAAGTATAATTAACAATTTAATGGATAATAATTTGGAACCCGTGAAAGTGTTTTCATACAGGGTTAAATATATAAAAAGGCTGCGGTAAGTGATTTTGAAACTACAATGTCCATATTAAGTGATTTTGAGTTTTATCGATTAATTTGTTTCATTTTCGTATATTCTTAGTTTTCGTTCAAATTATATTTTATTTACTATGCATGAATATACAGAAATATATAGAATAATTAACATAAAAGATTTCCTTCAAATTCTTTGTTTTTAATAACTACAATTATTTCATGTAAATAATATTTAACTAGACTTAAACACCAGTTAGTGAATTATTTATTTTATTTAGATATACTTTATAATTTTTTATGAAGTCGAGACTTTTACTTTAACTAATTAAATTTAAGTCATTAACTTAAACTTTTAAGCAGGAAATTCTAAAAATAATTTTCATTGAATGTATCATACTGTTTTAAAAAAAATTATCTTATAAATGTTTAATTTTATTTGAAAACTTTCTACAAATTAATATAATTGTAATGAATGCAGTAGGAGAATTTCTATGAAAAACAAAAAAATTTTTTTCCTATTTTGATTTTTTTGTGAATGGGCGGAATGAAATAATTCACAATATGTTTAAGGAAGTTTACACTGCATAAGGATTTTTGTCATTAAATTTATTTAGGTAAAATATTTAACAACTTATAAAATGAATTTTAATATAAATTATATATCAGATATTTAATTTACCGACGTATTAATTTAAATTATAAACTCTCAAGATATTCTCTGTCAGCCTTGATATTCCTTTACGATCAGTAGTTACAAAGTTATTGGATTTCCAATTAGTTCATTTATATTTATGGCAATTGGCACTTAGTGACAAAATCCCAAATTATACATTTTTCTCAAGACGTAAAATCAATAAATTGTTTATAATGTATAGCTAACAAAAGATAATCTACAAATGAAGCATTGTTGTTTTTGGGTGTTTCGTTTTTTATTGAAAATATAAACAACAAACTACTGTTTAGCATGATATGACTAAGTTCAAATTTTATAAAGATTGCAACATACTTTTGAATACATTAAGTACGAATAAACAAATTTACTGGAATTGCGACCGAATATGATTAAAATCATTATGATTGGTAGATCTTGAATTCATAGAATTTCTGCGAGAAAAAATTTTCCTTCAAATTAACTAAAAACAACAAAATTCTTCATTCTTTCTCTGGAAAATTTATAAAAAAAAGTAAGAATACAGTTTTAAATAAATAAAATATCAATTACAGTTGTTTTGCTTTTTTAATTTTTGCTATTTCGTTATGTTTACTTTAGCTTAAATACAATCCATTTGCTTTAGATAGAAAAATTGTAAAAAGATTGCAAATGCCGCTTCTAAAATGAAGATATTAATAAAATTAAACAATGACCACAAAAATTGAACTTGTTGATATAATATTTTGTAAATTTATTCATAAGATTTATGATTATTATTTATTGTTTAAAAAATATATATTGAGGAAAAAATATTACTTGTAAATGCTAACTAGTATGTTAACATATAAATCTTTATCATAATATTGTTTATATATATTTTCTTACAATTAAAAGACTAAATTGAATCGGTTATTTCTTGCCCTTAAAATTATTAACAAGGGAAATTCAATGTACATAATATTCATTAGTTTAGTTTTGCATTTATAAGAGTAACTGAAATTCACCTAAATTAAAACTGTAAAACTTTCTTGCTAGAAATTGTTTCATTTTTTAAAAATGTAATACAACAATAATTATGTATCTCAGTAGAATTTTTTTGAAATTTTAAAACAAACTATATTAAAGTCCTAATATCAAAACAGTAATAAATGTCCCTAAAGGCAGTTCACTATTAAAAATTAAAAAATTTTATTGAAAGTTTAATCTGCTTTTGCAACCGCCTGAATAATATTTGAATATATATGTATAAATTCCTTTCAAGAATATGCTTCTATCATGTTATTCATTATGAATGCTCGATAATATACTGGTAAAAGGAGCAAGTCAAAAATTAAGGGCTGCTAAGAAAATGTAGTAAGACGGTTTTATATATCTATGTATGACTATTACTTATTTTATAATTAATGCAAAAAAAATCAACTGAATAAAAATAATGCAAAAAATATTTGTGTAATGATCTTTTTATTGCTTGTCAATATGTTCATATCATCAATTTGGCTTTAATGTATTTTGCAAAATGGAAAAATGATTCATCACGATTCTTTTTAAAATACAAAATAACTACAGTATTATCAAAATTAATAATTATTAAAATTTTATTACTTTGTCTTTCAGACAAATGCCTCTTCCACATTTGGTATTTATGCCAATATTTTATGTAAAATTCCAGAAAGGAATTCTAATTAACAATCAAATACTTGAAATTTTACTTCATGTTTTTAGTCTTGAATAACTAAAGCTTACATTTCTTCAGCATTTCGAAAATGTTAGAATGAGTTTTTACAATTAATTTTGTCGGTTATAGGTGTTTGATTTCACGAAAAAAATGGGTTAAACAAATAACTTTCTGCAGGGCTCTAGTGTGCCATTTTCTCTAGTTCATCTGCAGTGCCAGTCATGGCCATATGAATGTCAACTGCATCGAGTTCCTCGCGAATATTTTCTTAAAACTGCTGCTATCAAAATTTCACATAAATCTAAAATAATTGAGTATCTTGAAAGTTGGCACAAAACTATTTTTAAGTTAAAACTGAGTGTAAAAAGATTTATTTAGAAAATAAATTTATTTAATAAAAATTTTTTAATTGATTAGTTTTTCTTTAAATTTGCAATTATTCCGTAGCAAATAATAGTAATAATAATAAATACGATTAAGTAAAATTTTTTAAAATCATCTTTCAGTTTCATATGCATATTTACATATTTCGAATCCCAAGAATTTTGTTTTTTTGATTAAAAATGAAATTCAATTTTTAATGGCTTAATTATGATTTTTCAATTCAATCTTAAAATCTAAACAACCATGTGTTTTAAGAAGGTTTTTGTAAAATGATTATTTGGTACAATTATTTCGACTTTTACAATTAATCTGAGATTTTTTTTTACACTCAATTTTACTCAATTTTTTACACTCAAATTAATATAAACATAACATTTGTACACCAAACATATTCCAGAATAAATTTTAAACCTTTCCAAATTCAAAAATCCAGTTAAAAAAATACCTGAATCATGGTAAATATGATGAAAGAACATCATATTCCAATACTCTTCAGAAGCTCAAATTTTTTTCAGTCGATTGATCTGATAAAAAACTAATATGTTTTTAAATTATCTGATAGATTATTTAATATCAGTAACTTTCAATTTTTTCTTCAGAGGTTTTTCTAGTAAGAAGATGCATCAATCTTTCTTATCATTGTATTAAAATTTATTAATAAAGAATAATAAATGGAATATCTTCGGTGTTTTAGACAAACCCGATACAAACACATGAATTATGCTTTGTAATAGAATATTCTTTTTCTTTACAAGTTGTTACGGTCTCCAGGTATTGAATGACCATGAATTTCACGTCCTTAGTGCTCCTTTTCATATGGTTTTCTACATCCATTTTCAATCCGAAAAGATAGTCATCTTCCTGTAAATCTACTCTTTTAAGATTTTCCGCCACACGAATCATATGAAATTATGTCTATTATATAAATAAGAAAAAACAGAATCGAAAAGGGGATACTTGAGAAACAAATTAAGACCGGATTTTTTAAAATGCCAATGTTATACATGAATTAAAATAACACATTAAATATATCCAAAGAACAATACATACCTCTCTATCATTAATACAAATTCGAGACGCAGAGCATTTAAAATTATAGTTACTTATATTTAAGGAATTCAGATGTTAAAATCGGAATATATATCTATTCTTTATCTTAAAAGAAAAACTTTGACAACACTTATTGTTCTGTGAATGATAATAAAATGGATTTTACTTAATTTAAATATAAATAAAGTATCGCATGATGTGCTGAATCTGCGAATCCTCAATTTGGTTAACATCTGTAAAAAATAAAGCATAAATATTATTTTTATTTATATTTAACATAATCACTTAAATATAATAAATTTTCTCACCAATATTTTATGTTTATCCGCTTAAAAAGGTATTACTGCATATCGCACTCCTTTAAAACAATACACTCTTGGTTCTTCTTCTGATTTTCCATTAGACAACTTTATCAATTTTATCATTTCCTAGTATTAACTTATCTTTTAAAAATTAAAATTCTTCACGAAAAGATAAACTATTTCGGCGAATAAAAAAATTTTTTTACTACTTGAAAAAATAAAAATAAAGATGTATTTTTTCATACAAATTAAATTTTATAATCAATATAAAATTCAATGTAAAGAATAAAGAACTCAAAGAATGTAACATCACTTTTATAGATTAGTTACCGAGATCGGGAATAGATTACATGAACAATTAACTGTCAGTAAAAGATAAAAACTCCATAATTGTTTGATCTTATTCTTCTTTCCCAAAATAATTCAGAACTACAGTAAATAGAAATTAATGCACTTAAAAACATTTAATAAAAAATTAAATATTCTTCCGACGAAATATTGGCTTATCCATGGCACTCGAATTTTCCAAGAAAATATATTTAAATATTTTTAATGAATTAAATATTTTAACTGAATAAAATAATTTAAGTTTATAATTAAATATTTTAAAATTAAAATTTCCGCTGAATCAAAAATTTTAAAATATTAACCATACATACATAAACTATTAACCCATCCATTTAATAATATTCGTCTTATGTATTAGTATAAATATAATTAAAGACATTGTGAATTTCTTTTTATGTACCATTTATTAACCCTTAAAAAATGGAATCTTAATTATATTCCATAAGTGCTTTCGGTATTAGACGGTAATCAATTTATTATAATTATATTTGGCAATTTAAATTTATTTTAAATGTACATCTGAACTTGTTTTACGCGAATTCGGATATCAAAAAAATTTTTTCTTTAAGTCATTAATCTGAAATCTAAATGAAAAAAATCTTTATTTTCAGGAGAGGCTGAGAATTTAGTGAAATTGCATTCTTGTTTTGTGTAAAAATACCAAATTTTCCGAATCAGGTAATTGCTCATAAAAAAATTAGTAGATGCAATTCTTTCTGTCAATTCTGCACAAGTCGAGGCGCTAACCTCTGATATCTATCTGTTTTCGTAAGAATAGACAGTATGATGGAAATAAATAAAAGCTTTTGCGATTAAATGTCAGAAACTTACAGCGAATAACAATAGTTTTATAAAATTTATAGGAAATAGCCACAATAAATCTTTTTTCATTAAGAATAATTAAAATTAAAATCTGATTCTTACTATTTTAATATTTGTCTTATCGATTAATCTATGTGACATATCTAGGACCAATTTACTCTTTATAATGGAATTAATTGTTTTTTCGTACATGAAATTTTTCCATAATTCATCTAATGCATAAAACAAAATTTAAATGTACTGTCAAAGTATGGATATTTCTCAATAAATAAAATCTAAAACAGAGAATATAATTTATATTTATACTAATAAATCATTTACGCAGCAATAAAATATATATTCATTAATTACAACTTTTTTGGAGCATTATATTCCACATTTTTATTTGCTCTTTCTGAAATTTTAACTAGATGATTGATTTTTACAATTTATACAATTAAAAGTTCTTTCCCAGAATATTTTTACAATTAATTTAAACATTACCATGAAAGAGACAGAAATATAATAAAAGTTAAACAAATTATCAGAATTTGTTTTTCGTCAACAGTATGGAAAGATCGTAATCATTACATGGATTTCTTTTATTTAGTCACAGTTACAGACAGAAAAATATTTTTATTATTAAAGACATTGTGTGCTTGCTCGAAAAAAATTATTAAATAACATATTTTATTTGAAAGATGAGCATTCTCAAAAAAATGTCTAGATGGATGAGTTATTTTAAATACAGCATGAAAGCAATGCAATTAAATGCAACCGGAAAATAAAGTTGATTAAAATTCAATTTTATCCTGTTATCAAACAACCATATTTTTAGAAGAAATAATAAAATGCTAAAGAAATTGAAAAGTTTCAGTAAAAAAATATTTCACATCATGTCATATTAGTAAAACAATGACAACTACATGAATAAGAAACAAAAACAAGAAAGGCAAATTGAAATAATTCTTCAGATATGACGACTATTTAATACATTAATGCATGGAGCTTGCACAAGAAAAGGTTTTATAAATCCATTTACATGCTTCATGTCTAAACATTTGTTGAAAATTGTTCCAAATGAATAACGATGATATTAATATCTAATGTGCCAGAAAATTTGAATTGGCCTTTTGGATTTCTCAATAAAAAGCAAAATTACGAAATATGGAGGATGACTTAATTAATTATTCTGAATTGTTTATATTTCCTAGATAAAGATTTTGAAAAATATTTCTGCCTATCTTAGTATTAATTTTAATAAATTAGCAATTTCAATTAATTGAAATTAGATAAAAATATAAATTTTTCCAAATAAGTTAAAAATTTTAATATTCTCCATAATTTGCTGAGACAAATTTTGAAATTAATAAATTAAATCTGTCATCAAAGCTTCAAAATATATATTATACAATGAATATTTTCAGTGAATTATGTAAAATTTAATAATAAATTTAAGTACTGACAAAAATAAATATTAAAAGATACAATGATGAAAAATTTTTAAATAATCTTGTGCAATTTTTAATAAGCTATGCATTAAATTATTTCTGTTATAATATTGTTTAATTCAGGATAGATTTACGGGAAAAATAAATCTAAAAGAAAGAATATAAACAATAAATTTTTACCAACATTGTATGAGATAAATGACAATAAATTTTCTTTTTATATAAATATGGCTCTATTATTAGATTTTACTTTGATTTTAGAGAATGTTCTTTTAAACTAGCAAAGTGTATCTTTAGGCATGGCAAGCTTGAATTATTTTAACAAGTAAGGATATTCTTAAATTATTTTAAAATTTTACGGAATTTTTTGAAAATAACTAAAACTACTTAATATTAACTAATAGTTTGCCATTTTTCGCTTCCTTGATGCTGCCATACTATCGAACTTTTATTATAATCCATTAATAATAAACCCCAGATGAGAAGGAATCTTTATTGATTTCGGGTTAAAAACTTTTAATTTATATTGTAATTCTAATCCACATATGTGAAGCTCAAACGTTTATTAAATTAAGTAGCAAATAAATTTTGCTGACTTGAATCGTTCTCAAAATCACTCCAAGCATTATTTAGCTCAACAAATATCAATTTTGCAATATTTTCGTTTGCTGTTCCCACTTGCTGCAATCAGATTAAAATTATTATAAAAAATACCATTTGAATATAAAAAAAATTTATTCTAGTCTATAAATCACCTTGTTTACTATTATAATAATTAAACTACTTTAATCTGGATCTAAGAAAGTTTTTTTATACTACAGTTAATTAAATATGATTTATTCCATATATATATATATTATTATTTTAAGATAAGAAATAATTACTTTGTCTGGATGTACGGCTAAACAAGCTTTCCTGTATGCTTTTTTAACATCCGAGGCTGATACTAATTGAGCCATGTCGACTCCTTTCCATTTGCAATCTTCCCATAAAACCATATTGATTGAACAAAGTAAAGCACGAATATTACCCTTCTTTCCTTCTGTCCATTCTAATATCTAAAAAATTGTGTTAAATAATATTCAGCTGTGAATTACCAAAGTCATAAAATAAATTATTAGAAAGTATTCTTAACCTTAATTCTATCTGGATCCAGTTCTTTAACTAAATCTTCTTTCCTAAGTTCATTCATCGTTCTGGGACCTGTATCTTTTTTAGATGCAAAATCGTAACCTTGTGATCCTAAAAGATCACCAAATATGTCCCCGCTAGATTTATTTCCTTTATCATTTATCTGCTTTTTACTAAATGCAGAATCGAAGTGAGATCTACTATAATCTGGAGCTCTATTTTCTAATGGCGATTTGACTTGATGAATTGGTGTACCTAAAATTCAAAATAAAAAAATTATTAAATTCTTATCTCTTTGTAGAGATAATCTCTCAGAGAAATCATATTATATGATTATTTCTTAGATAGTCATTTCAGAAATCTCAATATAATTTTTTATTATATGTAAAGAGAGATCTCTTGCTCAGATTTCTATGGATTAAAAATAATCCATTAATCAATATCAATATAATCCATAATAATCAAGAGAAGAGGAATTCTAAGGTAATTGTACCTTTAATTCAAAATAAAAACTAGCATCTAGAGTCTAATCAATTTTTCATTCTAAAATCATTCGATATTTACCCCCCGGAGTTTTAACCGGCTGAGTTGGTTGTGGTGCTCCAAACAATTGAGAACTTGCCCTATGAATAGGTGACTGCACATTTGGACTACCACCCATGGGAGTGACAGGTTTTGAACTGCTCATTGGAATGTTTAAATTCTGACCCAAGTTACCTAAAATGTTTACTAAATGTTTTTCTCTAAGGAATTTATACAGAGTAAATAAATTCTCAATTTCGGGACTGTAATTGAAAATTATTTTTAAGGATTACATTTTAGAAGAATATAAAATGTCTATTACAATTTAATCACTTCAGAATGATAAACTGAATTTGTTTATAAGAATTAATATTAAAAGATATTAAATGTTTTAAACTTTCTGGTCTTATAAAATTAATTTTTAATTTTAATATTTAAAAATTTTAATTTAATTAATTCTTTTGAAAACTTACAAAATTCCGAAAAAGGATCTTTACTCTTCTGTTCTAAATTAGGTGTACTTGAATTTCTTGGCAGACCAGATATATTATTAGGAGCGTTAGGTCGCATGAAGTTGGACCATATATCAGAATTCAATGTATTCTGAAAAAAAAGTGAATATTCTAAATTAGAAAAATTAGAAAATTTTAAAAATTAAAAGATCTATTTTTTTGAATTAGTTTAAATCGAATACAGAACTAAAAATTTTGATTACGTGAAATTGTGAATACAAAGAATTCATTATATAATACCGAAATCTAGTGAACATTAGTATTCTCAACAAGATATAAGCATTAAATAATTGAAAATTTCTACAATATAAAACTTAAACATTTTTGTTAAAAAATCAAATATTACCTCTGTAGTTGAAGTACCTTCGCTGCCAAAAGGATCAATTAATAAATCTGCATTATTAACATTTGTCTCAGGAACTCTGGTATTAGTTTTAAAGATATCATCCAATTCCGAAAACTTACTACTGTCGTTATTGTTGGTAATGTTATTGCTTTCGCTCTTTATATTGGTATCTAAGTCTAGTCCAAGTAGATCTATACTTTCTTGCCTAAAATAAAAACTAAAATTTTGGAACTTGAAACATTTATTTATTATAAAATCAAAAAACCAAAATGCAAAAATTAGCAAGAATTGATTCTGCAAAGGAAACAAAATGTTGAAATGAATCCGGCATTGTCCCTTTTGGTCTTATAAACAAAAATTTTAATAGAAAAATAAATTATTAATACAATAAACCAATAAATTGAAGAGATAAAACTCAATAGCTTACTTGTTAATGAAATTTATAGTTGTATTCTCAACTGTTGAATTGCTGGTAAGAAAATCAGTTTCTTGTTTAGTATCTTTAATCAGTCTTTCTAGATCCTCTCCATTCTTCAGTTTATTTTCCACTTTTGTAACTATACTAGATGGTTTTGCAGGTCGAGGAGGAGGTATAGCTGACTTTTCTACATGTTTAGGCGGAGTCGTTGGCTTGGAAACTGTAAATTAATAAAAACTGAAATTAAGAAAGTAGACGCAAAAGCTCACTATTTGAATTAAGAAGAAATTATTACCGAAATTTTCATAAGCCTCGTACATTTCCAAAGATGCACCGAAAAGAATTTCTGGGTTCATTCTCCTTTGAGCTTCCCAAGGCATGGGCCTCAATTCTTTCGAATAATTACAAATGAAAATATTCACTATTGTCATAAATTTATCCTGATAATGATCGCTTTCTCCTATGTCATCCAATTCCCCTCTAAAAAAAATACTATACTTTGAGTTTCCAGAGATATATAAAATATTTTATGGAAATTTGTCATGAACCAAAAATGGATATATTTTAATAAGTTTAACAAAAATTTATGTTTTTTGTATTTTAACGTTTGTTTTAATAAATAGTTATATTAAAAACTTATACCGTGAATCCTATTAATTCAATAATTAAAAGCAAAAATTTTTCATTTCTCCAAAAAACCATAAATTAAATAAAAGAATAATTACTTCATAAATTTCAGATTCGTATTATCCTCAGAAATAAAACCGGTATGAAACTGAAATTGACATATTTTATGACCTGTTGGTCTACCGGATGACATTACACCTCCTAAATTCTGCCGTGCATGGTAAACTGATATGGTAATATCACCACAAACTGTTATATTTAAGGGAACCAAAACCTAGAACAAAATCTTTATGTTAACTGAATTAAAACTAAATAAATAAATACTAATAAGACATTATTATTCATGTCTTCATCAATAAGTTTTTAATTTTTTTCGTAATACTCCGATTTCAGAAAATCAGGCTAATTTTTTTTCGAAGAAATATTTTTTCAATATAAATAAATATGTTTATATAAATATATACAAGTATATTATTAAATTAAACTCTCTTAGGCTTTTCCGAAATTTATTATGAATTATCTTATATAAAATTCAAAAACTCACTTTTCCTTCAGAAAGATGAAAAACTCGCATCCTATCATAATCCGTTAAAGTTGATTTAATACGTTCATCTCCTTGATATAATTCAATATAAGGTCTGCATCCATCCCTGTAATGTTTTAGAATTTTTCAATCTATTATTTGCATTACTCATTTGTACATTCAATTAAAATGTCTTGAAATACATACATTTTCATAAAACGTGTTTAATTTAAGTAATTAAGTAAAAAATTAAAAAGCAATGATACGAAAGTCATAAAACTTTTTAAAGCTTCAATAAGAATTCCTGTTTCAATAAACTTAATATTCAATAAACCCAATAAAACAAAAATCTTATTTCTTCACTCAAACTGACCTTAATTTTGTGAAAAGTGGCACAGGTTGCAGGACAATTGATACCAATGTAACAGGCTGAGAATGCGGAATAAACGGTGGATTTCTTAACATACAACTCATGTACTTTAAATATCTGAAACAGATACAAAAGTGATTTACTTTTAAAATTTATGAAGCTTTAACTTTAGTTTTTAGAATAAATACTATTTTTACCTTGTTTCTGAGGGTTGAAGATCTGGGGGAATCCTTTTCACGGCAAACATTTGTAACGCATCTTCATGCTTTTCCATCAATCCTGAATATATAAGTAAACTAGCAACAAGAACTGCAGAACTTGCTTTGCCATCCTGAAATCAATATTAAAAATATAATAAAGATGGGCAATTAATCGATATCTTAATTTTAATTTATTTTTCGATGTTGGGACTAAAAAATAAATATTTTATTAAGGTATTTTTGAATTAAAATAAATATGAGTTTATAATTAATTAATAGATCTTGTGAGTAAAAAATTAAGTGCGGCTAACATTTTAGCAAAATTATCTAGTATGCTTGAAAAAAGTATAAATTTGCATACTACATATACTAATATTAAATATATTTTTAAAATAAATGTAAAAAAACTATTTTAAGATTTTACAATGAAATACATAATTATTAAGATTAAAGAAATTAGTTTATAACTAATATAATAAATTAATAAGAACTAATTTTACTGTTTGCTAACCGAACAATGAATAATTACAACGTTTTTTTGATCTCTCTCTAAAAAATTCATCATATCACCGCAGAGATTATACAGAATATGGAGAGGAGGGACGCGCCGGAAACCACCGAAAGGAGAATCCACAACCTATGAAATATAACATAAAAAGCGAGAAAAAGTGAATGTATAAAAAATTTATTTTGTTAAAAATTAAAGTCATTTCAATGAATTAATATTACCCTTCCTATACCAAGTCTCGTAGGAGGATAACTTTTCCCAGACAAATTATACACACAGTAATGACCTCCCGGAAATCGTGCTTCAAGGAAAGCCCTAACATCCTCGACGTGATTACTTTTATATGCTAATTCTAATCCATCTGCTGGAAAGGGCATAACTATTATTCTCGATGTAATGTATGAAATATCGAGATCAGATCTGGCAATGCTTCTAAAAAAATAAGTAAATCATAAGAAATTATATTGAAAACAAAGAATGTTTTTCTGAAAGCACATTAATTGATATACAGATATTATAAATACTGAATGGTAAAGTGATTATTATGAGAAAACATAAAATTATGTAAGGCAATATTTAAAAAAAGTAGCTAAAAAAATTATTTTTTCAGAGTAATTTAATAATTTCGAATATTATAACTTACTGATGAACAGTTTGCATAACTTTATTACTAGTGTCTTTTAAATTCTTAAAGAAACTTCCTGCGCCGCCTTTAAGAGATGAAAATAAACCAGTTTCATGTTTCGTTGGTTGGGATTTCATTTGACTAGATGTTTCGTTTCTGGCAATTGAATTTTCCCTACAATGAAATTAAAGTTGTGATTCTTATCTTTAAATTTAAAATGATAGCTAAAAGAATAGATGAACAAACATAATATTTTGTTTGTATAATAATATTTGCCTTTAATAAAAAAATTAACTGTGAAGCAAATATTGATAATCGATATTTTTATTTGAAAATAAAATATTGATTGAAAACAATTGATTTTTCAATTTCTTAACTAAAAAACTGATATAAATTAGCGAAATAACAAATGAAGCATATTTTACAGACTCAGTTAAAAGATTAATATAATTAGATATGCAACTTAAAATTGTGGTTATTTATGCTTAATATTATTTATTAAACATTATTATCATAATTAAATATTATTCATTAAATTTTACATTAATAAATTAAGAGACTGTTGAATTTGATAGTTTTATTTAATGAACCGATTCAAAAACATGTCAGATCGCATGAAAGATCCTTCAATCTTTTGTAATAAGGGACTTCGTCAGAAAAAGTAAAATATTTATACCGAACATTAGGTGGATCCGGACGTTGAGGAGGAGTTGGATTTGCAGATAGTTGTGGTGGCGGAGGTCTACTGGGTTGAACTCTTGAAGATTTAGTTTGATCGTTTGAATTCCTAAAAGCTGAAATTGATATGAATTTGTGAAAAATCAATTTCAATCACACCATGAATTCGTTATTAACAAGATAATAATTACCAGGACTATCATTATTCAAGGATCCCTCGAATTTTTTAATCTCTAAATTTAATGGTTCTTTCATATCATAGCCCATAGATTCACTAATAGCAGCCAATCTTTCCAATATATCTGATATTGTCATCCTATTTTCAGGATTAGCCTTCAAAGAACCACCTGAAACAAAGAAACAATTTTTGAAGTTATAAAAGATCAATTTTTCTAAGTTTTTAATACTGATTATGTCTCACAGGCTTTATTTATAGAATTATATGTAAAACAGATATAAAATTTTTATTATAATTTACAAAGTCAAAAGCAGTTGAATATTAACTTAAATATTTAATTTTAATAATTATTAATTTTATATATTAATAATTATTAATTTTAATAATTAATTGAAATATTTAAAATATTTAATTTTATAAATTAATAATTTCTATTAAATATAAAAATCCAATTCATAAATAGAGATTTTATCAGAGCAAAAAAGTAAAAAGAAAATTAATTGTTGCTAAAGCTCAAGTGTTATTGTCTTGTTTAAGCGTAAATGTTCATATCTCATAAACGAGAACTCATACCCTGACATCCGATCTATTATTAAGTACGTTAAATTTATTAAAACATACTCACGTATAATGTCATGGAATGGAGCATATTTGCAATCGCCGACAGGAATGTTATAATTTGCGTTAAGTATCTTTAACTTTGAAGAATCGCTAAATGGATGTGACATAAAACACAGAGTATATAAAATACAACCTAAAGCCCAGATATCACAAGGAGGGCCTATAGGGTAATTGTTCCAAGTATCAACCATTTCAGGGGCTCGATATATTGGAGTTGTAAATTTAGCCATCTAAAATCAAAATCAAATATTTCGCATAAAGTAATGTAATCTAAATAACTAACAATAAATTGTTTAATACTTTTTTGCAATTGAAATAATTTAACTCAAATAATCGGCTAATAACTTCCACTATCGACAAATAAATTATTTTTATAAAGTTATTAACATTTAATTTGTGAATTACGAAAAATAAGTGTTTTACATCTACCTCATCCTCGAGGAGAGATCGTTGTCCAGCACTCCAGGAAGGATCCGGCCTAAGCGTTTTTAGGGTGCAGCTGCCAAAATCACAGAGTTTTATAACACCATCGGAGCTAATCAGTAAATTTTCAATCTGTTAAAATATAAATTAATTTGAAAACTATTTGTTCTTAAAAGGATGAATTGATTTTTATAAAAGACTTTTTTCATGAAGAAATATTTAACGCTAATTTTACTCAATGAACTGTGAATTATTTATTTCCATTAATTAAATTTGACTATAACTTGATATTTAATAATATAAATTGGAAAGATTTATGAAAATGAGTTACATATTTTATACAGATTACAGAAAATCATAAATAAAAATTGCCATTAATTTTAATATTAACATTTATCAATTAAATGCAAATTATATTCATATTAAAATATTATTTTTAGATAAATTAATATTTAAAATGTAAAATGACACCATATCTGATGTCAAAGTTTGAAACATGGGTCATTTAAAATGGGTGCATCTAAATTTAAGCGTCTTATTCTGTTTCTCTCTTCATCTTTCACTTCTATTTAGCTTATTCTCTATTTTTTTTCAATTCATATTTATTTAAATTAAATCATCAGGAAGGCATTCATAAATTTTTTCCAATTCTTATTAAAATATATACATATAAATTTTTTTAATGCTAAAACTTACTTTTAAATCTCTATGTATTACAGGAGGTACTTGTGAATGCATATGATGAACTGCCTTACATGTCTGCCAGAAAATACGACAAACTACATCAGGTGGAAATGGACTTGTCCTTTTATTCAAACATTCTACAAGATTTCCATTTGTACATAGTTCTGTCAGCACAAGGTATTCATTTTTTCCATGAGAAGATTTTGTTTTATCAATTGTAGCTGCAGCAAAATACTGAATAATATTTGGATGGCCAGAAAGCTTTTTTAAAATATTTATTTCTTGGAGTACAATGGCATTAGTCTCTTGATCTGATGCAAGTAGTCTCTAAAAAAAATATATTACAGAAAGGCTTTTAAAAAGCAGTTGACAAAGACCATAATTTAAAATATAAATTTTATATTTTAAAATTAAACAAAATTAAAAT
>JAOWBB010006430.1:0-26419 GCA_028565995.1 Ricinus marginatus | reverse complement strand
TCTTGAGTCGCTTTTAATTTTTGTTGTAAAGTAAATACAGAATGGGATAGAACTGACGCTGTTTTAATAGAAATTTAAAGAGGTTCAGGTTCCTGAAAAACTTCGTAGCATATTCGAAGCATATTATTAACTTATATTATTAAAGATAGGTTCAATCAGTAATAGGACAAATATCGGGTAAAACGTAGTATAAAAGCCATGAAAGTGAAGTTCTGTATTCGACACAATGGGGGGAAGACTCTGAAACATTTAATTATTTTGATTCCCTCCAATGTTTTCAGCCTGAAAACCATGGCAAAGGAATTCAAGCTCGCATCGATACTGCAAAAAAGTTAAATTAAATTCTGCGATGTGGTGTGGATTGTAAGAAGTCTGAAATCATTAGAAACCTCTGGATTTTTACGCAAAAATTCAATTTCCCTTTGAAACTCGTCCAACCACTATGTTTGAATTTTTAGACAAAAAGAGAGAAATGAATCCTCGCAAGATCGGTTTATCCTTAGGCCGACGCTTGAGATTTTCACTCCCGTGAAACGTTCACTTTCAACCTGAAATGGCAGCGTCCCGATAAAAATAATTAATAGGGAAGCATCGAAGTGGTGCCCCGCAAAACGTAGCCGTCCGTCTGAAAAACCAACAGGAAATGTATCACTTCAAATGCATCACGCTAATGGAAATTGTTCGCTTTGACCCTTTCCCTTGTTGCAGACTTAATTCCACGTTGATTTAAGGTCGATCTTTGCAACCGGACAAAGAGAACGAAAGGTCAAAATATGAAAACTTCATGGTGAACCTCTGACAAAATTTCAATCCCCGAATAATTTTCCGCGGTTTATGTTTGATACGAACACCAAAGCGCCTCTCCCCGACCTAACTGATAATCAGGGAACGAAGATGAAGACCGAAACAGTGCGCACTGTCACCGGAAGAACGGCGGTAAGCATAAGTTCTTTCAAAATTGAGTAAGGTACTCGTGGATCGTCGAACTGAAACTTTAACACCAGGTTTTTTGACCCCGGTGGAGGGCGAGACCCAATCTCGGACTTTTCCACCACAAGCGTCGCGCCACGTTCTCTGCTGCAAGAAACATGCCGGATAACAAGGTTGGCTTGTAAGCCGGAACGCTCGGACACAGCACATGAAGATCAAAGAGCGACAAACGCCCAGGTTTCTCGGAGGGAATCGCGAAGCAGGCGGCTCGAGTGGCAGCACTGAACGATCCGCTGACGTGTCGCTGCGCCGTAAAACTTTCATGTGCGCTTCGGCGGCAAAAATCGTGCGCGCCGCACGGAGCGAGCATCGATCGCCGCCGAAAGTCCCTGCACCGCGATTCTCTTTCGCTCCATTGCAGCATCCTCGGTTTCTGCCCAATTCCACGAGGACAGAAAGGAAAACCAACGCAGCCGCACCGACGGCAGTCATGCTCTCGCAAACGTATCGCGATGCGGGCCGGATCAAAAAAAACCGACGACCAGCGCGGTGCCTGGAAAATTTAGTTTCCCCTTCCGGATTCCCGAGATTCTTCGGGAGTTCGACTCGAGGATTCGGAAGTGTCAGCGACCCGCGGCCTGGAGTGCATTATTTTTCCTCGAGGTGATGACATCTTGAATGAATTTCCGACGCTGGCCGGGGCCAAACTTTGCACGCGAGTGCCTCCGTCTGGAACAACCCCCTCCCTTGCTCTCTCCACGATCCGAGGGACGTGATCGGTGCTGCAGGCCTCGCGCCGCCCTTAATTCGTCTTTTTCTTTCTTTTCTTCCCCGTCCATTTCGTTTTCGCCTCGATTTTCCCTTCTCCGGCTCCCAAATGACTCCCTTTTTTGTACGGCCTGATTTGCATCGGCAGCAGCAGAAAAGCGGTTCAAACTTTTTCTCAAATCATTTCAAATTATAATTCAATGTTCCGCTTAACTCTAAAACGCAGGAGCGTAATTTTCGGCTTTAGCAGCCGAACTTGCGATTACTTCGACGAGAAAAAAAAGCCGCCGCAGATATGCTGAGACGGTCAGGTCCTCTTTTTATTACACAATTATCGGTTTTTACGTTTGCCGTGTAAAATGCAATTCTTTAGGTCGTTTGATGTCGCAGACGAAATTGCGAAGTATCAGACAGCACATTTTTATCGAGAAGAAAGCCATCAAATAAAAGCGGAAAATCCGATCATCAATCCAACAAGTTCTTGCAGATTTTTCAACGTTCGCCGAGTTAATTTAACTGACTGTCAGCGGAAGTGGAAAATCTGTTACGGCAAGCGAATTAAAATGTGCAAAAGTAAAAGTATTCGTCATACTGCCTCGCAATCGCGAAAATACTCAAATTCTGATTCGCAAGAAGGATTTTTTTTAAAGAAGTTGCCGTTAAAAATTTAAATTTTGTAACTGAGAACCAGCCCAAAGGCGACTCCACAGGTTCAGACAGAACCACAGAACCAGCCTAGCGACGGAAGGCCAGAATGAAAACGGTCCCTCAGTTTGCATGTCAGCGACACGCGGCCTGGAGTTGAAGTTGCTGAGGAAGACATGCAAACTCAGCAAACCTTGCGTCCGCCGTTCACAGGACGGAACTGCTCAATGGACAGAAATCAATCTGCGATCCGTTTTTAAGGAGCCCGTGGATCATCTTAAGCAGGAGTCTGTTACTCCGACACTCGACATTTTGGTTTTTAAAACAAGGAATTTGTAGATGGATTTTTGATTTTGAAAATTGAAAAATACATTTTAAGGGATGAACTTTTCCATTGGCGCCGAACGCCCGGGCAGGCTTCGCATCAAAAGGTTTGCTTCCTTTTTTGATGCACGTAAAAATAATTTTTATCCGGTGCTGCGTGCGAGCCTCTTTAGGATTTTTCTGAACCTCTTTCGGCAAAAAAGCCTGAGATCGCGAAGGATTTTTCCAATTCGCGCCACCATCAAGGGCTCACGTTTTTCTCTCGACGAAGGAATTCGCTGCTGATAATCTTCGGCTTCATATTTCGGATCCTCCCCAGAGCAGTGTAAACCTACAACAAACCTACGCTAATAACAACAAGAGGGTCTTAAAAAGTCCCGATGTTCCGAAGCACCCTTTTTAATCCTTATTTATTTTGGATTAATCCACCCTCATGGATTTAAGCTCCTATTATTGTGGGTGTATGAAGCCCTTTTTTCGAAATTGCCTTCCGCCACATACCTTTCGATTTTGAAGCCAGCCGGAAAGGTTCCGGATGCGCCACATCGCTTTCCAGTGTGGAGGAAAAACCAAAAATTTAAAGAGAGGTCTGAAAATGTAAGGGAGAACTCTGGCATCGGGAAGTCCGAGACTCCAAACTGATCTCGTCAAAAGCAGTTGCCTCTGTACAAGTGTTTTGACTTCGGATTTCATCGAAGCATTTTGATGAAATTAAACGCAGCCGAAGAAGGCGACCGAATCTTGAATTGTATTTGTCCAGGACCAACTCTCGGCCTTAATCGCGTAAGAATATTTGAACTTGAAGTCGAATCCAGACGGAAATTCGCAGGGAAATGACAAAAGTCGAGGGAAGATTTTCCCTCGGTTTCAAATTTGAAAACGTTGTCTTGGATCCACGTTTTTTTCTCAGATAGGAAAAATTAAATTTAATAAAAGAGATGAAAATGATGGAGACCCGAAAAACACTTTGTCAAAAACATAAGCATTTCATGCATTAAATTATGATATTTCCATTTCTCATTTTGTTTTTTGCATAATTTTCACAGGAATAAGAATCACTCCATATAGAATTACTTATTCACTTTCAAAAAGGCGGGCAAATATTAGAACGCGAGGTGAACTTTTCAAAGTTGCCAAGTTGCGGATAAATGCAGCATTAAATTTATAAATTTGATGGATCAAAAATCTCATTTTTCCCGACATTTCTTAACGTAAAATCACAATATTTGAACATTCCACATTAAAACTGTAAAACTTCAAAGATTGGATTTGATTTCGATGAAAATAGTAGTGGTATCTCATTCGCTAAACTGCATGAAGTACGAACTCATGTTAAACATGAAGAACAATATTTAAAACCCCCGCACAGTTTCGGTACTTCATAAGTTTATCGAAAGTGTTCATTCGGTTCCTGTATTATACTTTTTAAATCTAATACGCGTCGCCTTAAGCATTAAAAGCAATTCTAATCTGACTTATAAATGTGTCCGGGAAAATCCATAACCAGAAGGATTAGCAGCAACAGCAGAAAAAATTCTTTCCAAGATCCATTTAATGTAGCGGAACTTCCATTATCTGCAGAACTGCAGCGGACAATTAAAGAAATAAGAGGGCGCAGAAAAATTCAAATCTCGCATTATGTCTTATGAAAGGGAAACAATTTTCTGAGGCATTAGGCATTTCTTTACGTTTTAGCAGTGTAAAAATAGATAAATTAATCGTGTTACAAAAACATTTCTGCAACATGTCCAATTAATATACAGTAAAGTATAAGAAGCTTTATCTGTATCACTTAAAACAACAAGAGTATCAATTTCTAATAAAAAAAAAAAGTTTTTTGAACGTGATTTTGTATAAGAGATAATTACAAAGCACAATCATTTTTCGATCCTCGGGTAATGAGATTGAGAAGACATATCGAAGGTACATAACGGTATAAAATCAGATTTTTAGTTCCGAACCGGGCAATTTTTATTTTTAAGAAAAAAACCTTCGCCTACCTAAAAATCCCTTTTTCGTGCCTTTCCCCAGAATAAGGAGATTATTCAGTGGTTCTAATAAGCGGTACACCATCTATTATTGAAGATATTAAACTGCAAAAAATCATATTTCTCAATTTTTTATTATTGCTAACTTTTTAAAAGCGAATCTAACTTCCAAAAAAAAAAATCGTCGAAGTTGCCTTGTGGAAGAAATAAAAAAACTCCACAGCAATAAACTGTTTTTATATTTTATACATTTTCGAAAATGCCAAATCTAAATGGAGTTCATTTTTTCGTTCGGTTTCGTGCCCCGTCAATCTGATTCTCAAACATTTTTATGAGAATTTAGGAAGAAATGAAATTACCACAATGACATTTTTGCGGCAGCTCGTTCTGCCGAACAAAATTTTGCAATTTTTTCCCCTTTAAATTAGATTAGATTTCCTTTTATAAAATAAAAAGTTGCAAAATTTTTTTCGCTTCAATATTAAAGACGCGTCGGTCCGAATACTTGATTGCTGACGGGCAAGATGGAACGGCAGCCCGACGTGCCTGCACCTTTCGCGAGATCAAAGGAGGCCCCGTGCGCCGTCTGCGGCGACATTCTTTCGGGGCCCCGCGGAATCACCGTCAGACGTCGGAGATCGATGTCTGAAATGTCGAAAACGCGGAATTTGGCCCCGTTTTGAGCCCGGGCTGGCTCAGAAAAAAAATTTTTCTCCCGTGTCGATCGTAGGGAACGCCATGATAAATATCCCAACGAGAAAAGCCAAGGAAAAAAATAGATTTTTCAAGAAAAGGAAGAAACTGACAGGCCCTATCATATCAGAAAGAAGGCGAAGTTTCCCAACAAAAATGACGTTTTTTTCTTTCATTTTCATTTCATTCGTTACCTTATTTTTCCTGATAAATTTCTTTTGCAAAAAGATCCTGTTCAATAAAAAATTTATCCCTTTTTACGTTCCTATCAAATCATTAAAGTTCTTCCTTTTCATTGGTGCTGTGCATTAATTTTTTTGTGACATTCAGGGCCGAAATCAAATATTTTCACCGAGAACCTTCCACGATGCGAAGCCCAGCTTGGCAACTCGAGAGACGGACCACTCCAGGCAAGCAAAACCGACTCTCATCCGCGCGAAATGGCAGACATCCCGCCGAGACAAGTACGGACCGCGGACTTTTGCTCGGGTCAGCTCCGACCTGCGGCAGTCAAACAGCACCACCTACGGTACGACGCTGAAGAAGTGCCGGTGGAAAAAGTTTTCCCGTCTCCGACTCCGCTGTTGAAGTGAATCGATCCGAAATTTCGAATGCAGCTTCTAAAAGAAGCATTCGCCGGTGCTCTTACTCCCTCGATCGGACACGGCCAACTCGGGCGTTTCGTTTTGCTGCCGGTGATCCGTCCGGAGCGGGAAATGCGGAGCCGCATTCGGAATCTGGCCGCGGCGCCGAGAGAGAATTCCCGCCGAAGGTTTCGAAAGGGCGAAAGCGCCAACCGCCCCCGAAGGTGCCTTCCAACGGGTGGCACTTCCACGGATTTCGAAGGGGAGGTTTCACCTTGCAACGGGAGCAGCCCCGGAGGGAAAAATTGTCTCGAAGAATTTATCCCTTCGAGCGCGACCCAAAAAAAGGGCACAAAAATCATTTTTAAACGCGTCCTGCGAAAATTCGGCTCCGTGCATGAGCTTCGGCGGTGTTTTCGGCATTTTCCGAAGAAGAGGATAAAAACGAACGCGAACGGAAGGGAAAAAGGCTGAGAGAATTCGGTGAAAAGCCGGCTATTATGAATATTTGATGCAAAAACCTTTTTTAATCATTATACGATCATCAAGAAGAAATTTCGAGAAATCTCTCAGCCTCCGAGAGAATCATTTCCATTTCAATATCGGTTGAACCGAATTAAGGCCTCCATTCTTCGCACTTTTCCCATTCATTAAGCAGCGAATTCTTTTCGAAAGAACGATTTTACTTAATCATCTGCATCAGAGTTAATATTTCATTTGCAAAGAGATGATACGGGCGAAATGTGCAGCTAAATCAGCAGAAAGATCGTTTCCCCGAGGCGTTTAAACGCGAGGCCGAACTTGGAAAAGACCTCGGAGGTGAATCGAACGCTGCTGCAGATGATCTTTCTGCCGGATACCCCTTTGTTTGGGGATGAATCCGCTGATGCAAATCATTGTGAGATAAATAACTCGATGTTCGTTCGCAGTTTTAACATTATCGCAACCTGCGGTAAACCTTTCCTTTGCGGCGCTCCTTCTTTCGGATGCAAAACGGTGCCTTTCGTCGCTCGACGCAAGTCCGAGACCTTTTAGTAAAAATTAAAAAGATGAAAAATTTATACTGAATTCTCGTACAACTGCACTCCCGCTGACCTGACGAGTGACCAGGAGCACGTCTTTCGGGGTGGTCGCCTGTTTGGAACCGCGTTTTATCCGGTTTAAGCAGTTGGTCTCAAGCGCAGCCCCCCCCAAAGGGGAAGATTTGAAAGGAAAGCGGTTTTCCTGAAGGCTGCGCCGCATTTTGGAAAATCCGACCCGCGAACACGTTTGATGCCGACGGCCGTATTCATCAAGAAAACGGCACGAGACGAACGCCGGGCCCAAAAAGCAAGCATTGCGGTCTGACCTTTCCCGAATTAATATTCTTTTGTGCCCCTTACAAGTGCCGGAGATAAAAAGGTCCGCATTCAAAAAATAACATATAGCAGTAATGCAATTTTCCCCCTGCGAACTGGATTGCTACATTCTTCTGAATATTAATAAAATGTTGGTTCATGATTTACTTGGCTTTAGCATTTAGAATTTTCAAATTTGGATGACAAGCACATTCTCCGACTTTAAATACTTCGGATGAAGGCACATCGCGATTTCATAGTGGTAACAGTTGAAGTTCTTCTTCGCGTGAGATCAAAATAAAGGTTCTCTCTGTCTTAAATTGTCTTTTACGGAAAAGTTAAACGATGATTGATTGCATGTGACCCGTGCATTCTGCAGGTAGAGAGAAGCAACCGCAAGTTCATCGTTCTGGATCCAATAATGCACTCGGATAGCGGTTGAACTGACGCTGACCGAATCCCCTGTGCTGCCGAAGAACTTAGGTGTAACAAAAAAATTAAAATTTCTCCCAAGATACAATGTATAAATTTTGAGGGTAACTTTTCCACTCCTTGTTCATTTTATTATGCAGCGACAAACGCTTCAAAGTGCCTTCAAATGAATTTAATAAATAGTCCATCAAAAAGCTAGGTGAAGCTTTTTTAATTTAAATGATGAAGGACTTTATAAGTAATACTTTGCAATATTAAAAAGATTTCGAAGGCAACTGGCAATAGGATAACAGTCAAACATTTTCTGGACGAAGAAACCGCTAAACAGCAAAAATGTTTCGAAGAGCTAAAAAAACAGGCAATAAATTATTCACAAACCTTTTTTGTTCGAGAGTTGATACCGGGGAATGGGGAATTCACCTATGCCACGAAAAACTCATTGGTGGCAGAAGGTAAATTTCTTCTCCGCAGCTTAATAATGCTGATGAATTTTCATAACGACAGATTTTTCTGACAGGAATCATTAGTTAAAACTTTAGTTTTGGGAAGTGTCCTCTCAAAGTCAGAAAATAACCTCTCACTCGGCAGTTGAATTATTCAGTGAGGTTCATTCGTTGTATGCAACTCTTCTTTTTAACTTTGCCCATGTGGATTATTTCCTTGTAAACAAATTTCACCGAAATGCATGAAGATAAATAAAATTTACAGTATTAGATAGTAGAATATTTTGGTTGCCGTTAACGTCAGACCATATTGCTTAACAAAAATTTAACATTATGTGCAGAGTTACATGCAAACGGGAAATATTAGTCTCAGGCAAAGGTACTTTGAACCGAGATGTTGGTTCCAGCAAAAAGCAATACAACCAATTCTCACGCTTATACTTAAGCTATCCTTTTAATACTTAATAAATTCTTTACAAAAATATTTCGAAGCCAGTGAATTACGACTGATAAATTCGACCCTTCGGTCAAATTCAAAATTTCCCTGGTAAAATAAATGCTCATGCCGCTAAGTCCTGTTAAAAGGTTACCTCAATTAGAAATGTCATGGGTCACAGCGAAACACAAATATAATAGATATTTTTTCATGTTTTTCGAAATCTCTGCATGACAAAAAAATTTCTAACGTCGAGATTTGTAAAAGCTACTCAATAAATATTTAAAAAATTATATTCTCATTAACTTCCTTTTTTTAGTATAAATACGAGAACTTTATGAAGGTAGAAAAATCAAAAAGATTATAATCCTATCGCTAAACGTCAAAAATTATTTTGATTCCTTTTAAAAAAAAGCCTTTAAAACTCACATACTGTCATTTCGTTTATCATTCTTGGGCTTTCTACGAAAGTAAACAGAAACAAACAGTGAACTATAACGTGAAGATAAAAACGCTAAAGTTCTAAAATATTCTTAAAATGAAAAAGAGATAATTTACTTCGTGTAATCTAACAAGGTTAACTTTTGGGTAAAAAAAAAAAATTTTTTGAGTAAAAGTTGATTAAAAATTTTCGGAAGTTATAAACCACCCATGAAAAAAGTTGAAAAATCTTCTCAACGCCGTCAACTTACAATAAGGGACGAAAAAATACGGCAAAGCTACCAACAATTCAACAAATGCATAAATAAATTAGTCGTGTAGCACATTCATTGATTTTAATCCTGTACGGATTTGAAACAGTTCGCTCTACACTGATTGGCAAACTAAAAATGAAACCTTTTTAGGAATAATTCCTAAATAAAGGTGCACGGTAATAACGTTGACTAAACTCAGCAAGGGCAAAATTCAATGAGAATTTGTCCCTTTTAAAAAAGCGAATATAATTTTGGGAAAATGAAATAATTTTGTTACGAATTCGTCGAGATTTGTGTCAATTTTAAGCAAATTTCGTTTTACGTGACTGGAAAAATATCTTTAATTTGCACATAGCAAAAATCCAATTACTTTATTGGAATTAATAAAGCTAAAATTTATTTTCAATTTTCGTTTCATTCATATGAATAATTTTTGCGAAAAGGAATAATTAGCCTGAGAATCCGAAAATAAACCGTGGGGATTATGTGTGAGGGCAAAAGCTGCAGAAAACCTCTGGAAAATTGCTTTTTGATTTCAGACACCTCTCGAAAGAACGTTTACCATTAAACATTATCTTAACAGAAAACTGATTGTTAAAATTTAAAAACTTGCTTTGACCTTATACGAATTACAACTGAAACATGATTCTTTCTACAAATGAAAGAAATAATGTTTTTTTTCTACTGTTCGATAAAGAGCAAAAAACCAAAAAGAACTGCTTCCAATAATTCATACATATATCACTGGTAAAGATTCATAAACGAAGAAAAGGAAGGTTGAACAAAATTTTTGAAAGTCTCAACTGACAAAAATTATGCTTGAAATTAAATTTACCTGGGAAAAATTTTTTAGAGTTTGACTAAAATCGGCAAAATAGTCAGATTTTCGGTTTTCTTTATAGCTGAAGAGGTAGAAACTATTTACTCAAAAGTCTGAAGGAAAAACATTTAAATGCGATTGGAGATGGAACTACAGAAAATGTAATATGACGCAAAAAACCTTATTTAATATATGATAATCATCGAATTATTCTCCGGAAATAGAGGCGACATCTGCTGCTTTAATCCTAATCTACTTTTCTCTAAATTTCAGCCCATTTTTAGGATCGAACGCATTTTTCAAAAATTAAATAAAAATTAAATAAAATAAATAAATTTTAAAAAAATAAACGATATAATTATATTATCCGATTCTTATTTGATTTTACGGTAATAATAAAGGAAGAAAATATAGTAAAACAATATTGTATCAAATGGAATGAAGAGTATGGTATGCAATGAAAATGGGAAAATTGAAAAAGCGAGAACAGAAGAGATGTGGAGGGAAAAAGGGAAAATAACGACAGGAATGTACGAAGCTGCGGCAAGGAGCAAACGCCCGGAACAAAAAAGAGAGAAAAATCAAGAAAAACCAACGGGCGAAAGTAAAGGTATCGAATAACATTTTATGGAGCATCCACAGCGGCAGATCTGGTGAAACCAAATGTCGATTTCAAGAAGCAAAATTAAAATATTTCGAACAAAAATGCAAGACGGACAACAAAGTGCTGTCGACGGCGACACTGCTGATTACTCGGGCATATATTCCCCTTCGGACTTGTATTTTTTGGCAGAGAACCCACGACGCAGAATGAATGTTTTAAGGTCTCGAACAAGACGAGGCAGTGTAGAAAACACAAATGATCCTTAATGCAATCCTAATGAACGGAGCAATTATGAACAATCTCTCGGTCGAATGTTCTTTTGAAGTAATGACGGAAAGGCAAAAAAAGTCGAAGCCGTCTCGAAGCAACGCTTCTGGAATTTTCCCCGATAATCGGGCGATCGGAAAAGCGAGAATTCTTTTATTTTAATTGTAAAATTTCTCCGTTTGCGCGGATTGGAAGACGAGGAAATCCCAAAGCCGACGCGGCCGGAAGGCCTCCGAAGAAACCGTCGTAAGCAGTGAACCAACGCTGGGAACCCTTTCGCTGCGTTGATTCGGAACCTTCTTTACCCGTCGATTTTCCTCTCCGGCATGCTTGCAGCACTTTCCAGGCACAGCGACGAAAAAGATTTGAGAAGCGCGGGTGGGTCTCAGGATCTCGGCAATCAACAATTGTTTACGGTGCCGGAGCAAACTGGAACATCCCTAATGAAGGAGGATGGAAAGCGTCGCTCCAGCGGCGTCCGCGGGCTCCAGTTTCGAATAACGAGACGGAGCCAAGGGCTTCCCGTGGTTCTCTTTTTGTGCGAGTTTCCACCCCGCGATTATTTTCGGGGCAGACCCCCAGATTCAACATTGCCCTACTCCAGCGATGCAGGCACGCCCGTGAGCACGAGATGTGATGGTCCGATACCCTCAAACCTTTGGGAAGATTTGGCTAAATGCGTTTTTCTTTATGCCCCCTTAATTGGACCCCAGGATTCCGTCAAAATTCACGCTATAATTTATAATGCATTTTTTCATCCCGTCCGTTAATTTTAGAAAATTATAAAAATGATTTTATCAAAATGCAAATATTTTCCATTCCGAAAAAGAAGGTATCAAGATTAGCATATTCCTCTTGCCCCGACTCAAGAACAAAATTTAGACGACATTTAGTATCAAAATTAAATTTAACCTTTCCACAAAAGTTATTTCTCTGCTTAGACAGATGATAAAAATATTAATAGAACTATTGATTATTCAATTTGCCCGCGAGTGTTCAAGAAGAGAAATAAAAGGCCTCGTAAATCATAAATTCAGATTTATTTAGTAAAAAGATTTTATGATCCATCATTTCACAAACTTTTTGCAAGTTATATGAAACTTTTTTTTTTTTTATCAGTTTTCGACCTTTATTATTATCGTTTCTGCATTCGGATTCGCGAACGAATATGGATGCGCCGACGTGCGGCAATCCATCCCGGAGAGACCGGGAACAACCTCACCCACCGCTTAGACGGGTTGCCGTCAGCCGTCCGCTAGTGCTGCTACAGCAAATTTTCCCTTACACCACGCAAATGAGAGGCAGAAAAAAAAAAAAGCACGTGAAATGGCGACTTAGTAAAATCGCTCGTCTAATTCATCCCTGCGAGCGAAAGACCGCAGATCACCCAACAGTCAGAAAGCGACAGGAAACAAGATGAAGATTTCTCTCAAAGTGCAGTGCTTACAGAGTTCAAAAAGTGAAAAGGGAAGAGTTCAAACTTTTACGGTGGCCCTTGCCGAAAGTTAAAAACGCCAAGGAACATCGAACCGCTGAAAAGGCCCCGAGAGGGCAGCGGCGTGCCTTAAGCCGCCGTCCACGTGAATCCATCCGCCTCGGCATTTGATTTCTGGCACCCAGCAAAACTAAAGTTGGTTTCCTTTCCAATATTCCCGATCTCTTTTATTTTTTATTGTTCAACAGCCATACGAAGAATATAAAAGCGTTATCCGGACGAAAATGTCTTTTCTTTCCTCCGCCTTGTTCCACCAGGGAATTCAATCGCTCGGAAGGAGCTGGAAATTAGCCAGGAAAATTCGACGTTGTGAATCAAACGAAAAAATTTACGTGAGTTTCCGGGCCGTGACGCCTTCCTTTTTCAAAACGTGGAACACGTGCGGACCTCCTGGATTCCTCCTTTTCCTCCGGCGCATTCGGAATTTCCTTTCCTTTGCCGAAATGGTGGCACTTCCGCCTGGACGGACGACGCTTGCCTTCCGACGAATATCGGATTAATTTCGCTGAAAAACGAGAAGGGACGTCGATTCGGAGCGCCTTCCTCTTCCGGTTTTGGAGGGCGTTCGGGTTGTGTCGCCGGAAAACCCGCGAACGTTCCAACGAAAGCGTAGAAAAACCGTGACCGGATGTCAGAAAGCTAACTTTTAACGATGGCTTAACTTTCGGGGAACGTTCATTTTAGGTTTACAAATTTAAATGGCTAACATTAAATCGATATCAATTGAATTCGTCCGCAAAATATCCACTTGCAAGAGGTGAAAACTTTGACAGCCTTCAAGGCAATTTTCCCACTGAAATAAGTCAAAGCACTCTCGTTTACAGTAACGTTAATCCATACTGTTTTAATTAATTTGAGCGAAATTGACCGGTCGAATCCAACCGCCCAATGAACGCTGCACGGACCACGGTCCGAATGAACTAACGACAGGTACCAATACCTTGCACGTCGGTCTTGAAGGTTTACATTTTGGGACTGAGAATTTCAAGAAAATCTATACTTGAACAAGATCACGGGGTCGCGTTTCAGACTTCAAAATATATGTCAAAACCTGTGTTTTGCCTCGTGGTAGAAGAATTTCGAATCTCCCCTTCTTCAAATAAAATTTTAACGCACTTTACTTCGCTGGATAATTGAACAATGACGGAAATATTTAATGAAAAACTAGTTGGCACTCATTATTCATTTTATAAAGAAAGTAAAAGCTTCTGCGGGGCAACTTCTTAATGATCTCGCTTTTTAAACTAACATTACTCAAGGCGAAAAGAGTTCGAAAAGTATCAACGAATTTGATCCACATCACAATTTCTTCGAAAATAAAGCCGACAGGTACAATGTATTTCTTTCTCCTAATAAGCTCTGGATTCGAAATTCTGATTAAAGAAAACATTTTCTTTCATTTTATTCGGATTTGTTTCTAGAAATTACAGAAACTGCTTTGGATGAGCTTGGGAAATGAGACTTTATAAAAGCAAATGCAATGCAAACAGTTTCGAGAGACAAATTCTTATTTCCAGGATGATTTGAGAGAAAAATGTTATCGATAGAATTTAAAGGAAGATATATTACAAAGGAAAAAATCTTACTTCACTGTTTTTCTATTCAGACCATACGCTGATTTCGCCGTGCATTTTATATTGCTTGTAAATTTGTCAGCTAAATTCAAGAAACGAAGACAAAATTGAACAAATATTATAAAAAAAAAATGATGCAGAGGCGATCGAAATTGAATTGCTACAATCAGGTGCGGGGATTACGTAAATGATTATAACCTAAGATTAAGGCTGACGGAAACTGAGAGCTGATGGAAAATTTTCTCTCGGCTGCCGAAGAAAAGATCCTTTTACCCCTTCGGACCTTCAATCTTTCCCCCTACAATCGACTCCGGCAATAGAAACCTTAACCTTTTCGTGATCCATCGAAGGCCTCTGTTGATTTGACCGCTGCTGACTTCTCTTTTGATTCGAAATATCCGCATTCTGTTCGGCACTTCTCGGATTCTGTTGCTAAGCAAATTTTCTTCGGCATCAATTTAAATTTTTTTGATTTTTAGCAGATACGAATTGCCTCGCTTGAATTTTACCATCATTTCCTCATTGAATTTTATCATCACATAACCTAACCTGAGAGACGTGGCGTACTGACCAGGGTTACCATGAAAAATAAATAATGATTTAATTTTAACGCAGCCCAAAAATACCCGATTAACAAGTCAAAAGAATCGTACGTGGATGTTAAAAGGCCCAACAACCTAAACATTACGTCTGATTTTTGTGCTTTCAAAAAATTAAAAATAATTTTAACCATTATTAATATTAAACCGTAAAAATATTTTAATGTATTAAATATTTAACGAATTATTTCGTTTTTCTTAATTTACACGCGTAAGATATCGATTTGGACTTGAAATAATTCACAGGTTGAATTCTTTTTTGAAGCCAATTACGAGGCTTTAGTAAAGATTTTAACTACCGAGACATATTAAAAGAAAAACGAAGGAATAATGGAATAAAGGTATGTTCCAAAGGAGAGAATAATCAACTTTGACTTTTTATTTATTTCATTGCACGACAGACTAGGAAATTAAATCAATTCTCCATTAAGACTTATGATGTGAAGCATAAAATAAGGAGGCAACGTTCGGAATCGATTCGAGAATTTCGAGTTTCGATCTTAACTGATTCAACGTCCATCTTGTTTGTAAGAATTCGCTAGTGTTTGGTTTTTTAAAATTATTTGCGTGACAAATGAAATAAAGTCTAAAATGTAAGTACCTATGGTTCAATTATCTAAGCTCTCTATAAAATGATTAAACTTTTGATGCACTCTTTTCAGTAGTTTCAGTTTAAACTTTTAATTACTTTTTTCGTAACTGGCAGGGCTCGCGACCCACGCCAAAAAAGCACCGGATCAGATATTTCTGATAAAGAAAATAAGAAAGATCGCGGTAGGGAAAAGAAAAAACGTTCTGGATCAGCATCTTCATCTAGTGGTAGCGGAAGCAGCAGTGGAAGGTATGAAGGTATATTAGTATGTAGTTTGTCTACCGGTAAGATTGTAATGTCTCAAAACATCTCTTTAATTACTGTTTGGTTCATTATTTTTTTTAATTTTTGAAATAGAACATTTCTCATATTAATAATAAAATTTCTAAGAATAAAAAATAAAATTTAATGGAGAAAGTGTCTTATAATGATTCTTAAATTATATTGTAAATAGAATTTCAAAATTAGATGTAAAGTTATTAAATAATTTTATAATCTTACGTTTAAATATTAAAAGTATATTAAAAAATTATGTATAGCTAGTGAAAATCAGTTGTCAGTGTTCTCATCATCAGCCCTAAATGTTGCATATTTTTGCACTTCTTCACTATTTGATGTTATTACTGTTTCTTCTCCTAATTGATCAACTTTAAGAACAGCTTCTTGAATTCTGTCACTTAAAAATGAAGGATATTGAATTTTTAATTCCAAATGAAAAGCATAACATAGGTTCTTATTCCACTTTTTATGCTTGAATTTTGTTATACCTTGACTTGCAATTTTACCATTGTGCATATTTGTTGTTGACAAAATTTGAGGCTGTACTATATGCAAATCAATATACTTTTCAAGCTTTAGTGGCATGTCTTCTGTTGTTGAGCATTCCAAATCTGCTGTTACAACAAGTCCAAAACAATTTTTAAATCGACTTACAATTCTTCTGCAACTGTATTGGGGTGTGTCACTATTCATATTATTTAGACTAATCCTGAAAATGAATTCAATGGAATATGTCTTTATAAATTTTATTTTGAATGAAAAGTATTAAAAAACTTTTTGATGAAAAAAATTTATAAAATACTTCTGTAAGAAATAAAAGATATTCAACAAATTTATAGAAGAATTTGCTTGTTTTTATTCTAGATATCAATATCAGAAAAGTTTGGATATCAAGTTTCTTAATATGCTTTGAAAACAATTATTTACATATTAATTTCAATATTATAAAGCCATATTTCAACCAAAAGCAAATGAAATCTTGTCAGACAGACTGCTATGAAGTATATAAAAATGCACATTAAGTCATGTAAATGATATTAAAAAGTATCATGCTGCATTTAAACAATTAATTCTAAAAATATTTGATGTAAACATTTAAAGTTGGAAAACCAAAACACTAAAGGTGCCATTGACTAAAAATATAATTTGTAACTTTGTACTATACAGATATTGTTACTGATATTTATCTTTATCATATGAAAGCAGTGTCAGGTAAAGTTTGCAAACAAAAACTATAAACAGATTTTAAAATGTTTTAATAAAATTAGTAATAGAATTTGTAAAAATTGGCGATAAAAATACCTTGATGAAGTCCTTTGAAGTCTCCACTGCCTTAATAGAGAAGACGCAGTATGAACATTTCTATTAATTTCAACCGCATCTTCCAACATCCATAGGTCTTGGAGCGGATGGAATAAATTTGTCCATCTGACGTTGTTCCGTACATAACGATTTATTTTATTTAATTGCCTCTGTAAAAAGTGTTTAAAGAAATAATAGCGTAATTATTAAATTATTCTCATGTGGAAACTAATTAATGCAACAATATCGTGAGGCCTGGCTCACATTAAATCTGAAAGCTTCTTAACCAGCCGAAATAACAATTTTAGAATTAACATTAATTGATCATTAAAGAAAGTCGCTGCAACGTTAAATGAATTAATAATAAGAATATTTTTTCACATTACCTGAACAGTAGATAAACTTATACATGGCAAGGCCTGTAACACATTTACATCGGTTAATTTGTACACCGTTCTAATTTTAAATCCTTCCTTTTCGCCGTCGTAATATAACAAAGACTGGAAATCACTGGTAGCACAACAGTCTAAAATGTCTATCAGTTTAACCCCGAATAATGTTCTATTTTTTGTTTCTGCGAAAAAAAGTTTGTTATGAAATTTAGGGTTCATTGTACCGTCCACAAATTATGTTTATTTTACGGCCATTGTTTTACCTACAGCAACAGGATTTATGGCTTATAATTTATATTTACTTCCTAAGTATTTTTTTTTCCTGCGTTTGTTTATACCACGAAGAACATTGTATTTGGTCGAATGAAGATGGTTTTTACCTAACTTACGCAGTGGATTGGACAAAGAATTTTCTCCCGTCAATCCCGGCACAACCTTCCCTTGCACGTAGGGTGGTTTCAGAAAATGGGCTTCGATTTCATTGTCGAAAAAGTCGTAGAACTTCTCTCCGAGATGAAACAAAGTAGTTGATATTTCGGGCTCCATGTCCTTGTTCAGAGTTTTCTCCCTGATGCTCCCGAGTATCTTCTCGAATTCGTCGAGAATTCTTCCTGCAGGGAAGCAGAAGTCGTACGAGGTGTCTCTTATGTATCGCCAGCAATGGGCCTTGAGCATTTTAGCTTCCGATAATATAATTCTAAGGACCTGAAAAACCAATTTGAATTAAATTAACTTTTTACTGTACAAAGTTGTATGCGCTAGTCAGACGGCAAGCGGGCAGACCGCCCGGCGGGCAACAAGCAAACGGAAGTCGAAGGCAGTCCGCGAAACCACGCTGTCGTAACTGTCCCTCATTTTGCCTCCGCCGAAGGATGAGCATCCGGGAACGATTCGGCGGAGGAACTTTTGCCGACATTAAAGAAAATGGACAAAGAGAGAAAATGGATGCATGAAATTAACGGAAAAAGATCTTGGCGAACTGGCCCTTTGAGCGTCGCCTTTTTCCCTCGTTTTAACGGGGATGATGCAGACCTAATAATGTGGTAAAGGCCCGCGGACAGCCCACTCTGTGTACGACCGAGATCACCCGTTTTCGATTGATCATGAATAAAAAGTATTTTTAACTCATTCAGTTTACATAATCCGTTATTATTATTTAATGGTCAGTGTGATTAGAAATATAAGAAACCTCCTAAAAACTTCTCTCTTGTCTTTTATTTGCTTCGATTTTCTCATTTTTCTGATGCCTTGTTCTTGTACGTTCAATGAAACCATTTCACACAGAATGTTTATAAACTTCTTTCTGTAGATCTTTTAAGATGCAATGGTTTCACACGATTCTTACTCGGAACGTGTGTTAGTAAGGTTAATTTACTGGTTAATAATTTTTTTGATATTTCTTCCCTTAACAGTTTAGAAAAATAATTTTATTAACTGCATTAATATTCTTCGTTAGTTATTTCCAACTTATTACCGATGATTGGAATAAAATATATTTTCTGCTCGCAGTCCGAATACTTTGGAAGTATCAAAATGTATAATAAATCTTCTGCAGCTATAGATGAAAAATGTTTAAATTACTTGAATCATTCCTTATAATTTTAATGGAATTTGTGCCGATATCAAAATATGTAATAAATAATTAAAATTTGAGAGCTCAAAATACAAAAAAGAATTATTTTTAGGTTTTTATTTTGTCAGTCCTTTTCACCATTTGCGTGTAACAATTTTGTTTTACCAAATTTTTATATTACATTTCTGTATTGGTTTCCTAAATTCTTATTAGGGGAATACATAACATTTCATAACATTTGAGAGATAACTGTTTTTCTAGTTGTTACGAATTTTTTTTTTTTCATATATTATAAAAATATGTCAATTTATAATAAGCAAAATCTGTTTTATAACCAAGTCAAGCTTCGGTTATAACTGATCACATTTTTGAGATTGAAAAATGGTGTACATTTTTGATGTCTGATGAAGAGATCCGAAAAGTGGGGTCGCTATTTAGACACCTAAGCAGATATCGTCGCGTCACCATAAAAGAAATCATTTAAAACTGATGAAGAGCCACGATGAGATTTCGAATCTTCCGCAGTAGACAAAGGAAAAATTACTTTAAATTTTGAACTTGATTTGTGGCAGGATTGATTGATCTTAACTGCTTACTGAGTGCAGGAGAGCCAGATAAAGGAGTTCGTCGACTGTTAGTTTTTCCGACTTGCTAGCCTCGGTTTCAATTTTTTCCATTTCCCTTTCTATTACTTCTTCTTGGCGCCTGAAGTATGACCGAAACAACGTCTTTGCCACCTCTCTAAAGTATTTGCAGACGGCACCTATTTGGGATATTTCAGAATAACTTAATTCTTTAAATATCTCTTCAAGGCATAATTGGGGTAAATCCAAAATCTGTAATGCCATTTTGGTGGTTTGACTGCGAATTTTGATAAATTTTCGAAAATTTTAAATTATTTAGAATTTGAAAAAATTAGAGCTAAAGATTTTTTAGATTTTTTTTATTTTTCATTGTTTTTTTTTTATTTTTCCTTTTTTCCCGACGAAAGTAAACAATTATTGACTTACCAACAAAGCAGCCAACCGTAAATACCTTTGTGCTCAATACAACAGAAGCAATCTATATCCATTTACATGGAGAAGTCGAGGCTGGCTTTTTTAACTGCATTTCCCTCGGCTGGAAGAACTTTCCTCTTTAGCCGAATTCTACATTTGCAGTGAATTGATAATCTTTCTCATGTTTGTTATTTGTCATCTTTAGTCATTTCTTCATTGCTTATAAGTAACTTCCATTAAAAACTTAAACTACGAACCATCGACTTCATTTTCTGTCTTTAAGAGCTTTGTTAAACGTCGAGAATCACTTCGGAATCCTCTCGAGAAAAAAAAAAGTCCATTTTGTATTTTTCTTGTTTCGCACATGAAGTAACAAAATTTAAAATAAATATTCAACTACTTACATTCTATAAAATTATTTTTATTCTATTATTGTGATTATTAGCAAGAAAGACTTTTGTAATTACCCAGTTAGCAGACTGTGTTGTTTGCTTTCCGTTTTCTCACTTTTTTCCACGTCTTTATAAATTAGGCTACAATTTTTATATAATTTTTCGTTGTTTTAGTTCCTCAGATAGTAGTTCTCATAGTTCGAGTGGTTCACAAAGCAGTTCTTCATCGAGTTCCGGGTCCAGTTCCAGATCCACTTCATCATCTTCAACTTCCAGCTCTTCAAGCGTCAGTTCTTCGGCAAAAGCAAGAACCAAAAGAAAGTATGCAATTTTCATGAAGCTTTATGCGGCACCAAAATTTTGCATTGCCGCAAACTTTCCTCTGCCTTTTGTTAACGTTGCTTTTGTTGCTTTTTCCAAGGCCCATAGAGGCGGCGCGTGCCAGCCCGGACAAGAAAAAGGTAGAAAAACCGAAAGAAAAGGACAAGGAAGACCGCGAGAAAGATGTAAAAGAAAGAGAAAAGGATAAAGACCGGAGAAAACCTGACAAAGAAAAAGAGAGAGTGAAAGACAGGGATCGCGAAAAAGAAAAAGACAAAGAAAGAGATAAGGATAAATCAAAAACTAGAAAATCAAGGTAAAAATTTTAAGGTGTAAATGAGCTCTAGGTGTACCATTATATTTACTAGAGTAGGAGCTCCAATGAATTTTAAATCATAGTTGTTAACACGGGAATGTTCTGCGGGATGCAGTGTGAAGGGCCAAAAGAGATATCGAATGAAGTCGTGCATTTATGCATTCACGCACAGTAGGAAACAATATGAATGTCTAGCTCTCAGTTTGCTATAAATCTAGAAAGAGTACGGCAGATGATGTGGCAAGTAGCCATCCTTTAAAAACTGCGATTTCATATTGCATTGAACATGCTTTTGCGTAGCGAGTGACGTACGGGATTTTTTTTCGATCAAACAATCGAGTCTTAATTTAAACAATAGCAAGTAGCGAGATTGCCATCAGGTTCATAATCAAACAGTGAAACTTTTCATGCAATATTTATTTTATAATGTCTATAAATGCACTACATATATGATTCAAATTAAAAATTTATTATTTTACCTGATGATTTGGAGGTGCTTTAAAATGAATGGTATTTCGTTGTTTACTATTATTTTAAATAATATTAATCATCACTTTTTTATAGCATTTAAATTATTTATTTTACCATTACATTTTTCCATGCATATTTTTGATAAGTTTATTTATTATTTCGCGGTATATATTTCAAACTACATACATTACAAATTCAGGACAATAAGGGATAAAATCAAAATTTTTTCCCTTAGAGCACAAGATAAATTATTTTTCAGAAGTCCTTCGCCTAAAAGAAAAAGAAAGGAAAGGGAGTCTACTCCTCGGCCCACAAGGATACATATCGGACGGCTTACAAGAAATGTTACAAAAGAACATATTATAGAAATCTTCTCAGTATATGGCACCATAAGATCTGTAGATTATCAAATGGATAGATTTCACCAGCACAATCGAGGCTTTGTTTATATAGAATATGAGACTGCAGATGAAGCCGAAAACGCAATGAAGCATATGGATGGAGGTATTTAAATAATTTTGGAAGTATCCGTTTAAATGGTTAAGATTATTGTGTTATTGTTTTAAAATGATTATTCATTTTCTCCATCCGAATTGTTATTTATTGTACTTAATATATTTAAATTTTATAATGGCGACTTTATTCTTTTTCGATAAGTTTTATAAATTTTTCAATTTCAAATCATTTATTTTTGTACCAGTGAAGTAAAATCGAATTTACCTTATATTATTAAGTAATTCAAATATTTTTAATATTTATCTTTTATTGTAGGTCAGATTGATGGACAGGAAATAACAGCAGCTCCTGTACTCCTTCCGAAACCCAGACCTCTACCAATGCGCCGTTCATCTCCACCAACTATGCGAGGCTTACCTCCCCCAAGAGGATGGCGTCGTACTCCTCCTAGGTAAACAATATAAATTTAATGAGAACATTGATTTTTTTCTGGTAGTTTATGTGTAAGTGAAGTTATTTATAAAATGATAAGGCATTTCTTTAAAAATCAGTGGCTGAGATGCGAAAAGTCTTAATTGAAAAGAAGAGATACTATTTGCATCAGTTTCACATCATGTTTTTGCTTCGGAAGCTGCATGTGCTTTTCAATAAATTAAAAAATATCATTTTTAATTTTTTGTCAGCATCATCTCTTATAAAAGTACGTGCATAAAAAACCGCGAATAAGGAACAATGTTCGATGACCCTAATTCATCGGCTCCTATTTACCCTTCGTTGAAACCAAGTTGTATTTTAATTATTATTTTGTCTAACAAAAATAATTTTTTTAGATTCCGCCGACGCTCGCCTTTAATGAACCGTGGTCGAAGACCGTCGTTACCCCGTCGAAGATCACGCTCAAGAAGTCCCGTTCGCCGCCGTCGTTACTCAAGATCTAGTTCTAGCAGCTCCCGATAAAAAGACCGCAATTATTTCATTCAACAGAAACTGACTTGCAAGATTTCGATTCGTGTGGTCTGTCAGAAAGAAGCGACATAAAGTATCAAGACTATTCAAATAAAGATTTATTTCAGAGTTTCAGGATAATTGGAACGAGGGAATATTAACAAAACATCATTATTAAAAAAAACCCCTGAAATGTTTCAGGATATTAATAAAAAATTTTTATTATAATGCATCACATTCTTAATTGATTTATTTAACATTTTCTACTTTAAATTTATTAACTTGAAAATGTATTTTTCGATATGAGAACTTGAGAATAATTTTCATCGATAACTGCGGGATTAATATGCAAAGTGCATCTACGCATGCACACATTAAAAAGGTTACCTGATTTTTCTGTTTTTTGCAAAAGCATCTAATCTTATTAAAACTTTTCGTCGTTACGCAATTATCGTATAACCTTAGATTTAACGGAGCAAAATAAAAAAGCATAAGCAAAATTTCGGAACTCACACTTTAAAATATTTTATTAAATCGAAATAAATCAAAATTAGTTAACTTTCAGATGACGCGGTTCGCATATCCCGTTTTACCTTCAGAGCTCATCCGTTATTTTATTGGCTTTTTGTACGAACAATGAGAAATACTCAGGAGACCATTAAAATTATTAAAATCAGCAATAAGTTATCACTGTAGCTAAAAAATCTCTTGGAACAGCGATAAATGCAATTCCCATTATTATCAATAAATATTTAAGTATATCATAATTTTCATGAATTTGATTTACAAATATTTTTTTTTATGAACTAAAAGAAATGGGATGGAAACTTCCTCCCAATTTTGATTTCATTATTGTAAAATTGCTACATTGCTACATGCTGTTCTTAGTGGTGAGCTCCGAAAGGTAATTTTTGATTTTCTGAATAATTTTTACAAATGAACATACAATTTTAGTGCTGATATCAGCAATTAAATTGTCTGAAGTAGAGCAAAAAAATTGTTTCAATGCAAATGTAAGATGTAAAAAATTTAAATAATTTGAAAATTTTTTTACATCATACCAAGAATAAAATTAGGCATGGGACATGAAACTTCGATACTCATAAGCAAGTATTTTCATACTCGTATAAAGTCATTTCTTTTTATACTAAGACGACCTCGTCCATTTGAATCCAAATTATGAATGGTTCATACAATCATAAGATTAAAATAATTTTATTCTTTTCCTTCTATTACTTTCAATGAAGTGATGGAAAGTTAAAAATTCTGTTTTCGGGTATAAGCTTAAGCTATCCTAGCATGAGTTTAGCCGAGAATTTATAAGAAAAGTCGTAAAAATTTATCGAAGAATATATAAGATGCCGAAAAAGTTACAAATGTTTTCGTTATATGTGTCACAGTCTCAACACCGCATAAAGTGAGTACATTCAGAAAGTGTTCTTTTCAAAGAACACTTTTTCTTCCTATTTAGGGGAAGCGCCGAGCGAGAACCAAACAGCAAATTATAATGGAATGAAACAAGCGGGTTGATTTGATGTCAAGCATCGATTGAAATTACTACAACCTGAAGATTTGGCCAAACCTGAACGACAGATTCACCGGGCGAAAGTGTGAACACTTCATCAATCGAGATGAAACAGTAGACCCAAGCGGCCATTTTGCGGTCATGCACCATCAAATATAGCATGCTACCACTTTAGATTTAGGCACTTTTTAAACTGAAAATTAGACTAACATCAACTCTGAGTCTTTCGTTGTTTTCCATCCTATTTCGCACTATAATGATCATAATTCGTTTCAAGGAAAATTATTTATTATAAACAATAATAAAATTAGTCATGCAAAATCAGGTTTACGTTCAAATAAAAAATGCATACTCCTATTTGATATTGAATTTATTACTGTATATTAATTTTAAAATTCAATTTTCTACCGAATATTTTTAAAAATGCCGGTAGAAAGTTGAAATTACAAAATAAAAGTTCAATTAAAATTTTATCTCAACACTTGATTTCTTTAAAGTAAATCTAGCTTTTTGGCTAATCAAAAAAATTATAAATTAATTTATAAGCAATTTAATATTAAATTTAAGTGTCTTGCATTTCAATGAAAAAAAAATCATATTTTGTATTTATTTTCAACTTTTTTTATCATCTTTGCTGTGAAAATGGAAACTCATTTTTAAGAAACTTAAAATTATTGACAATTATAGTTCATTCTGTATATTTCCTGGATAAATTTTTCAGTTATGTTCTGAAAATTAGTAAACACAATTTTCATAATTTATTTTAATATGTAATTCAGTTACAAAAAGTATGAAAAAATTAAAATAGTTTGCTGCTTAACTCATTTTAAACTAAATAATTAGTAATAAAAGAAGATAAAATCTCATCTGAATAAAATTATAATCTTCATGACAATCTTTAATTTCCAAGATCTAAACCAGAAAAATTTTGTGGTTCATTAAAGCCTACCATTATATAATTGTCTTGTTGATTGAATAAAATGCTTATTCTTGAGGAGCCATGGCCCTAGCTTGAGCACGAACTCTTTTTTCATATTCCAAACGATTTTGGCTACAAAAAAAATATTAAACTTTGTATTAAACCCAAGAAGTAATACTGATAACTTTATAATATTATACTATTACTTAATAAGTAATACTTAATAATTTTAAGATTCTTAACATTTCATTATGGTGATAAGCACAATCAATTTAATGGTAATTCATGTAGCTCCTTATAACTATTATATTAACTTTCCTTCACTTTTACAAAAAAATAATGTGCAATTTCTTTGATTCATTACATGAATTATGTGTCAAACTTTAGATCTTTTTTTGTTTCAAGAGAAAACTGAACAGACCAATAATTTAAATTTTAATGTAAAATTGATTTTTATTTATGGATAATTTTAAATAAAAAAGGATGTTGCCTGAAGTGAAAATTCTGCTGATAGAATTACCAAAAGAAATCTGAAATTGCTTAATCTTAAATTTTTTAATTTTTTAACTATTGACCTATTATTCTAAATTATTTAACATCAAAAATTACTTAAAAAATATATAATAATGGTTCACATAACTATAGCAATTTTTATTCAATATGAAAAACTATAAATCATATCACTTCTTGAATAATCACTTAAAAGTGAAAACCTTCCTTAATGAAAAAAATTAATATTTCAAATGAAATAATTTCTATTTTTATAAAGAGAAGTTAAAACAGAAAATAGTCTAGAATAAATAATAAATCAAAATAAAATAAAAAAAACTAAAATTTACCAATAAATTGTGTAGGCTTCAGCTTGAGCAGGATCTTTTATATTGGGCTCATTTAACAGATCCTGAATACCAAGTAAAATCTGTTTAATGGTGATAGCTGGACGCCAGTCTTTTTCTTCATCTAATAATGATAAGCAAACTGTGCCTGAAGGATAAACATTTGGATGAAACAGTGGTGGTTCAAATTTACATTTAGGTGGGCTTGAAGGATAATCATCCTTAAATATCATTCTCAGTCTATACAGTCCACCTTCCCAAGGAGTCTGAAAAATAATATTTAAAAATTTAATATCCAAAGCACCAGTCTGATTTTTCTTACTTTTTAAAATATTTACTTTTAAATAAACAATCCTTCTTTGTCTCTATAGCTTTACAACAAAAAATATAAATTAGGTCAAATAGCTCAAAACAGCATAACAGAGAAATATATATAATATATATATTTATCTTTATATATATCTTTTT
>JAOWBB010006429.1:0-137004 GCA_028565995.1 Ricinus marginatus | reverse complement strand
AGAGATTTCGAAGGAGGAAGTGATATGGCTGTTTTGGACGGCGGCCCTGGAAGTTTTCGAAAAGTATTCGGGATTTTTCTCCGATTTACTGGTGGTCATTAGACATCGAATTAACTTAGTTGAGAAAAGTATGGAAAGAAACGGTAAAGAATTGATATTGAATTTTTTGAAGAAAGATATGAGGCACAACGAATCGTGGAAAGAGTTGCGAAAAACATTCAAAGCGATTACGCAGAAATCTAAACCGTCCGGAATTTTGGATGTCGAAATTGATAGAGAGAATCGAACCTAGTTGAGCTGTTACTAGTGCTTTTTTAAACGGAAAAAGTTGAATAGGTCTGAAATTCGTTCGGTATTGTTGAAATTGCGATATCAATGTGTGGTTATTTTATAAAAATTTGAATCGGATGTAAAAAATTTGTAGACTTGTGCTGGTTGCGTTTAACGTGATTAAATGAAATGTTAAAAAATTAATTTATCTTGGGTACCGATATTGAGCGGTTTGGAATCGATGTGGAAATAATATTTATTCCCGTTTCGGTTAGAAAGCGTGGTAACGAATTGATCGAAGAAAAATCAAGGAATAAAATAATTGTCAAAATTAGTTGATGATAAAAAGTCAAATGTTTTTGATTCGGGAGTTGAAAGGAATATAATTTAGGGTGTGAAGATGATATCGGACTAGTGGGTTTGAGTTAGCGAATTTTTTTTTGCGGCAGGAGGGAAAATGGATTTACGCACGACTGCCGCACGAGCCGACAGCCAGTGTGGGACTCGATTCATCACCCTTCGACTGAGTAGAAGAAGGAAAATGAACCCCTACCCAGTAAAAACCTTCCTGTGATATTCCTAGGTCTCAGCTGTGTGGCGGCTAGAAGTTGTACACTTAACATAATTTTGACTATTGCAACCGCCATCTGCTGCCAACTAGGCACTCTGTTTATGTACAAAATTCAGTTCCGCTATATCAGGAGTAAATAATAAAAGAAAAAAGCAATACACAATATATATAAACTATACTAATACTAATGTTTGGCTTTTGCGCTCAGGACTCAGGGAGCAAAAATCGCCGCCGCGTTACATTTACCCTCGTCTTCCAACATCGCGGGGAAAAATGTTTCCAATGTGGCGTTCCACCCTTGTGTTGGACGAATAATCCGTCGACATTTCCTGTCTCCATGCCTTCGCTTGATGCCCCTGCCGTCCACGTCGCAGACACTTAACACTTAGATTCACCTCCTCCTTACAATATCGTCCGATGTGGCCCTCTTTGAAGCACTTGTAGTATCTGGCGGGAGCCGCTCTTAGAATTTCAGTCTTGCAGGAGAACTATCCCTGAGTTAGCGATTTAGGAAATTATAATGGTGGCAAGAGCCGAGTTAATTTTTTAGTGATATGGGAGAAGCAAGACTCATGTGTTTCATCATTTGCGCAGTCTTTAAAATGCGGAATGATTCTTAAAAATCACAAAATATTATTCACAGTATGTAACGGTTGTAACATCATAAACGTTCGATACCTTTGTCAAGGAAAATTCTTATTATAGTTGACTATCGATTGTGTCAGAGATTCATTCGAATTGGCCAGATGAGAATGACATCTTTCTCCACGCATGAAATTGAATAAGTTCTTATGAATTACTGCTCTGTTGATTACACTTTTCCGAATAAATTTGGGCCGTTACTTTATAGCAATTTCGATCTGCAGCCAAGAAGCGCACGAGAGGGTGAGCGGGATTTGAAATGCGGAAGGTATGAAAATGAGGACCGTCCGAAATGAGTTCATGGATTTTGTTACAAATGACATTGACATGGGAAACAGTCAGCGATAAGGACGGTAAAGAGAAAAAAATGAATTGTAATATTGTCGTTTAGACGAAAATGATCGAAGGTGACCGTGCAAATGGAAGACATGTGGAAGGTCTGCAAGTGGGAAAGTTTCGAAGGATTTATCGAATTCATTAAATGGGAACGCGTCTGCGTCAAAGAATGCAATTGCAGTGGAATTTTTTTGTCTGTCGTCGACAAATCACTGGTACAAACAAGAAGCTGACTTTTCGAGCTTTTTCAGTTATGCGCAGTTTGCATATTGTTCTTTATTGAATTCAGGGTTCAGCTCAGAGGTTTACCTGGGTCGGGAGATATAAAAAGCGAAAGAAATGAATTTAGGAAATTTTTGCGCTGTCTAGTTTTGCTTTAGTGCAAAAGCAAGAGAATCGAGATTTGTTTTGCTGAGAAATGTCAAAGTTAACGGTGTGATTGTGGAGACTTCTCGGTTTCGAAAAAAGTGAATTTTTCAGCTTTTCAGCTCTGCTGCGCGATAACTAACGATGAATCACAAAATCCGTGGTTTTTCTCAAAAGACGCGAAAATAGTCCTACGCTTCCTCCTTTTTATCGTTCTTTATGGCTTCTTCCCGTTCTCGACACTTACTATTAAAGGGGTAATTAATGCTAAGCTTGCCGAGGCTCTGGATGAAAACCGAAGTTCTGTCGGTGGACCCAGTAACCTGTCGCCGTCGGGGAAAAGAGAGCGTCACACTGCGCATTCAGTAGTGTGATTAAGTTTTGCGAAACTCGCTACGGGCAGTGTTTGTTTCAGTCGATCTCGCAAATTGTTTGAACGGCGTGCTCTGTGCTTTGCTTTTAAGGAGATGCGCGGGAAGGGAAGCTCCCCGAGGATTTAGTTCTCATCGTAGGAAGTTCATTAAAGAATTAAAGAGAAGAAGAGTGTGTGTGTGTGTGTGGGTGTGCGCGTGTGTGTGTGTGCCATTTCGAAGGGTGGAACCGAAGTCAGTAGGTCCCTTAGGATTTGTTCCTTGGACCGACATTATTGATCTATCTCTACTTCATCGTGCAGAGGCTTCTCAGTTATTTAAGGTACATTTGAATCGTCTGAGATAGTTTTCGAGTTTACCAGTTGGAACCTGATTCACTGCTTTTGCCACAGTCAAAGACAGATCTCGTTGAATGACAGTTTGTTGAAATTACTTTCTCACTCACCTAGGCTCTGACAGAACGCGGAAACTTTGCGGATTATCTAAAGACGTTTGAAGATGTTAAATTCTACTGAATGTTCGCAAGTGTCGGTCTGGGGCTGTCGACTCATTCTGTAACCAGATGCAGATCCGAATCCCATGGCGTCTGTCGTGCCGCTATTTACGATCTACTCTGCAATCCTTACAGGAGCAGGGTCGTAAAATTTTTTCGCATCGATAACAGCTCGAAAAACAAAAATACAGTCTGATGATGTCTCCAAAAGAGCCGATGACATTCTGTAGTCTAATGGTGTTTAGCACTATTTATTTGTTTTATTATTAATAATATTTTTTTTTATCTTATATATAAAATTTCTTAATTATCTGTGCGGCTGGTTGGTTGGTCATCTAAAAAACCCACGGTGCAAGATGCTGACCGTTCAGATACTTTAAAACTATTTTAATTTTACGTATATTTTATTAACAACATTCCCAGTCTCAGGAACTATCTGGACTGGAAAGTAAAAAGAAAAAACTAACGACCCATTAAACGTATTCCAAAGCGCGAGCCGAGGCAGATCGTTTCATAAGTCACAGGAATCGAATTCGAAAATCAAGTTCCATGCGACCGCAGTTCCGCTTCGTTTCTCCTTTATAGATTCCTAACGGTTTTGATTTGAATTGTATTTGTATAAATAAAGCTGTGTCTTTTTGCACATAAAGAAAATTAATTTTACTTAAAAACCATTGTTACAAAAAAGATGGTAACGATGTGACAATGTATGAAGTCTAGAAATAACCGAGGAGTGTGTTAATAATAAAATTCTTTAATGCTTGTTGAAAATAAATAAAAATAAAATAAAAATTACATCAAGCCTCATCCATTTTAGCTTTGTGTCGTGCATCGAGCGTAGCTTTTCTTTAGAGTATTCCACGATTTGCGATGGTGCCGAACCTGAAATTGGGTGGTGCCAACATTTGCGTGGTCCACTGCGCAATTGAATTCATTGGTTTTTCTTCAGAGCACTTTCATTCTATTATTCAGCAGTATCGAAACGAAGTTCGTCACAATATTTGCTAGCTAAAACCCCAATGTGCGTTTGGATTTTCAATTATAACAATAACTAAGTAACAGTTAAATAAACGATTTTTATTCAACAGGTACTTCAATTCAAAGCCATCTACTCTTCTCACCAGTCTCTCCATTAAGCAGTTATTCCAGAATGGTAAGCGGCATCGATGTGCTTGGGAGAAATAGGCTGGCGCACGAAACGCTTGCTTTGGTTCTAAACCTAAATAAGCATTTTATTGATTTAAATTTTCGTTTCCTTCAATTTCAATCTAATGAAGTATGTTCTGCTACGTATAGTTCTATAGTAATAAGCGTAAAATATAGGAGGAAGGTTCTCGAAGCCGTTCGGGTACATTCTGGATAAACTGCTTGTGTTACATAATATATATATATTATATATATTTTTAAAATCTATAATCGACGATAATTTAAACGGAAATAATATATTATTAGATAAACTTTGATAGAAAAATAAAAAGGAAAAAACGGTATTTAAATATAAGAGTATTCTCGTTTCGGTAATATTTCTTTTAAATAATAATACTGTATCAATTAATATTTTTTGAAAAGGGCACTAAAAATTCATTTACTTATTATTTTAAAATATAAGTTTTTTCTGTTGATAAAACTAAATGCACAATCAGCATTACACGAGGGAGTCTCTCGAAGCGTTCGTGAGTAAAGGCGTGCTGGAATCCGGAATGATGTAATTCTTATTATCAATATTGTTCATTTGATTGGTCCTGTTGTTGTGGGACAGTTTGGCCGAGTCCGATTGGGCCATTTTCGGTGTGGAACGAGACGGTGACGATGACGGTGTCTCGCTCGCCACCCCTGCGGTTTTCGTTTCGGTGTTCGAAGTGGCGCAGTCTTCGTTGTCGGGAATTTTCTCACCTAACAGCCAGTAGGTTGTCATCACTCCCTTTCCCTGTAAGGTTCGAAAATTTTGCGCAAATATTAGGTCGGAAAAAAATTAAAAAGAATTAAACGGAAAAGGAAACTTTGCCTGCCTTCATTTCTACTTCTCCCCTGCACAGAAGCTCGAACGTTTGAAATGTATCGAGGACTTCCTTCGTCTGCGGGCTGACGTGGATTTTCATAGCTGGAAACGGAAAATCGGATTTTATTTTAAAATGAAAATGAGATGTTTGGATGAAAATTTTCAACGTACGCGTTTTCCCAAATCGCGCATCGCGCGGCGAAACTGTCGATGCGAACCGAAGAGAAAAGGCAAGTCGAGAATGATTTAAACTTCGAACCTAAAACGGCGGAGGCTTAGCCGTTCGGGACATCGAAGATTGGAAGATTCGCTGATTCAGTGGAAAGGAAACGAACGACATTTTTCAAAATTTGGACCCCCCCCCCCCGGGTTCCCTTATTTTCGCGGTGGAACGCGCTTTTTCGGGAATGTCCTACCTTCGCCGTTTGACTCCATTCTCGAAGCTGTGTTGACCGTGTCCCCGAAGAGACAGTATCTCGGCATCTTGAGTCCTACGACGCCGGCGACGCAGGGCCCCGTGTGCATGCCGATTCGGAGCTTGAGCTGCGTGCTGGGGCGATGCCTGATTCGAAAGTTGCGCACCTGAGCGAGTAGGGCAAGAGACACACGGGCTATCTCTCTGGCGTGCAGGTTGCCGTTGCGGACGGGAAGTCCCGACACCACCATGTAAGCATCGCCGATCGTCTCCACCTGTAAGGTTGAGACCGAGTTGAAAATTGCGGATTTCATTCGAATGGGACTGAAATCGAAATGTGAATTTTCAAACTTGTGGATAAGGCGCAGCGTATAAAAATTAAAACTTTTTTAATCTGAAAAAATGAAAATTACTAAAAGCTACCGAGAAACGCGTTGCTTCTTCGGGGTCCCAAAAGATACGGTCCCAGAAGGCTTTGAAATTTAATGGATCGCTTTGAAAGTAATCTGAATTATTTATAAGAAACGAAGAAAATGATTTTATATTTCCTTTGCGACTTCATCAAATTATAAACAGTGTAAATTTTATATTTTTATTACGAGGATTGTTCATATATCGGATGTGAGGTTTTGTGCGATTTGATGCGAGTGTTCGGTTGGCGTGGAGAAGCAGGTTTGAAACGAAAACGTTTTCAAAGCGTCCTCAAAGCCGTGGGTTTTGACCGAACGCTGCGGTCGTCACCGTCGTTCTTTTGCGCCGGAAAATAGGGACGGTTGTCGCACTGCGATTTTCGTTCCGGATCCTGATTTCCTGCGGTGAGATTGATTCCGAAAATACTTTCCGAATCGATCAATATCAAATTCCTCGGGGCATCGGGTTCGGCGGTTGGCCATTCCGTTCGCCGGCGCCCGAATGAGTTTCTTTTCGATGCGTCGACAAGAGCCGAACCCGGCCCGGTCCGTTCGAACGAAGCGTCGGAGCGTCCTTCGACTCGGATTTTTGAATCGGCGGAGCCCCGCGTCAGGTTCGTCGTCCTTTCATTTCGCCGCAGACGCTCGATGCGCCGGGGGAAAAAGGAGGAACGTGCGTTCCGCAACCTTTCCCGTTCACCTCTGCGTGCCGGGAGTTGTTCGTCCCGGCGTGAAGCAAACGAAGGAAATAAGATTTGAACATTCGCCAGGGGGGGTTGCGCGGATTGCCGCTCTCGCAACTGAAAATTCCCTGCGATGAAAGATGAGGAAAACTTTTCCGGTAAATTAAAAAGTTATTCCAAACAAGAGTCCGCGGCAGGAGCAGAGACCAGAAATTTGAGTAACTTGGATGGGAAAAGTGATATTAAGTGCTTGATGTTGATTTTCGTGCCGCAGAAATTTCCCAAAGTCGAATGAGAAATTTGTCGTTCACGTGATGGTTGGATCTGTCGGATAAAAGGCGACGGAAATCGCTTAAAAAGGAAATGTAGTAGCATTTTACGGTGAGGGGTAGGTTGTTGCTGCAGAGCTCCGGGTCGCTCGCGGGCAAACAATTCGATGGCGGGGGTTGATTGCGACCTTAATACGAGGGTGAGTTTTCCGCCTCGGTGAGCGGGACACTCGCCTCGAGGAAGTCTTTGCCTTTCTTTGTGTGCAAAATCCTTTTCCGGCTGGCGATCGCATCGTTGGGCCGGATGTTCGAGCGACATCTCCGAATTTGACCGACGGCACGGAAGACGCGACGACAAGGGTGCGATCCAAAGAGCGGCGTTTTTGAAGTTCGCATTTCCAAAGCGGACTTGACGCACGAACGACAGAGTGGAGGAAACGGAAAAACCGACGCCTGCGTTTGCAGCAGCGAAGCGAGGCGTCTTGAGGATGTCGGGATGGGAATAATTTAATTTTTGGCGGTGGCGGGAAGGCGCGTCCGGGTCCTTTCAAGCGACTTAACCCTAAAAGGGCACGCGGAAGGTTTTCCCGATGAAATGCGGGGGGGCTCCGGTGACTGCGCCGGGCTCCAGCCCCTCCGGAAGCCGTCTAATTTAATGTCATCGCTCCGCGCAGCGAATTTCCTCACGAACAGCCCGGTCTTTCGAAGGCACGGACGGGGCCGTTGCGAGGCGGGTGGAAGCAGAATGCGCGACGCGATGGAAATCGCCGCCCCGCGTCGCTTTCGAGCTCCTGCCACTTTTTCTTTTCAATATCGCACGGAAAAGGACTCCGGGCAATAAAAAAACAAAAAATTACGGTCTCAAAATTCATTAAAGAGAAGGAAAGCCTTTTGTCCATAAAAAAATTTCTTTACGACTTCCCCCGGGTCCCGTTCCTTACTGCGATCCAATTCAAAGCGGGCGGTGTCCGAGGTGGGTTCGGAAGGTGAAAAACGCACGGGAATCGAACACTTCCGAACCGGTTTTTTGCGAGCCTCGCGACGCGTTTTTGGCGTCGGCGACGAGGGCGAGGTTTTCGATTCGAACCCCTCCCGCGGTGCTGTCGGTGGTGGAACCCACGGACCGCAAACAGCGGCGGACGAAACTGAGTTAATCGAAAACGAACCGCGCTTAACTCGAGGGGGAAAAGGCGGCTACCTTTCTGGAAATTTCTGCAGAGCCCTGCGAAAAACGTTGGATTAATTAAATAAGTTAATCAATATCCGGCAGCTGCGTTGCTGTTTTATTATTCCCGACAATTTCGTTAATTGGGATAATTTCATCTTCAGTTTTTTAACGCGCCATTCCGAAGTGCAAAAACATTTCCGCCGAGACGCGGAACCGATCGCGTTCAGAAATCGGGCAGCGAGGACGTCCGGTTCCCGCGCACCCCTTTCGATGGTCGCCGAAAAAGGCCGCCCGCCGACTGTTCCTACCAACCCTCAGGTCGGGGATCTCGAATTTCTCATCCGGAAACCGCTCGTTATTGATTTTTCACGGCAGCGAGAAATAAATTGCTGGACGCTTCGCAGTGATCGGATGCAGTTTTCTTTTGGGGGGGGGGTTTCCCTCTGGAAACGGGTCAAATGCTCTCCCCTCGTTCATCCTCGCCCCGGAGCCTCCTTTCCGGCATCCCCTGACTGGCGTTTAGATTCGCTTTCCCGTCCTTAACTGAAATTTACTTCCCGTTAGCCGGACGCAGGGTTTGCACGCTGTTGGAAGCTTTCGCGGGGCCGGAGCCTTTTTGGGTTTTCCAGCGTCAAATCGCGGAGACTCATTTTCCAGTTCGGGACGCGAGTTTCCCGCGCCGTTACCTTGTAGACGTCGTAGTTTTCGACGATGGAGTCGAAGCAGGTGTAGAGGTCGTTGAGCATGTCCACAACCTGCATGGGAGTGCTTTCCGCGGAGAGGGACGTGAAACCGACGATGTCGCTGAAGTATATCGTCACTTGGTCGTACGTTTCGGCGATGACGGACTGCCCTTTGATCAGTTGACTGGCGACGGATCTGAAATGGCAGAAAAAGAACCCGGTGTGGGGGTCGAATGTTGCGCTGCCGGCGACGCGGGGAAGGAAAAGCTTCGGTTCGCGCACGAGCCAAAGCGTTTTCCGAAAGCTTTTACCTGTTTGTCGGATTATGAAGACCGCGAATTAGTAAAAGAAAGAAAAATCTAACGTGGCGGCATTTAGTGCCGGGTATCACTCACTACCTGAACGATCCGCCGTTGTTCCGACGACAGGTATTCGGATATCTCGCACTGGAAATTAACGCGAAAAAAGAGAAAGAAAAGATGACTTTTCGGCATTATTTTAGGTTCCGTCGGCGAAAGAAAATGAAATTTCAAACTTTGGTCCGATTCTTAAATGCAGGTTTTGGGCGTTTCCTGTCGGTCTTACATAATTTTCTCTTTTAGCGACGGTGTCGGACGGAGGTGGAGACGGCGACGCGTCGATTTTCAAATATTTTATCCACCGACGCCGCGGATAACTTGAAATCTGGAGGAGCTCCTTGGACATCAATCATTTTCCATCTCGGTCGCTGCTAAAGAGACAAATTTCGCGCGAACGAAGCGTCCGCTCTTGTATTTTGAAAAAAGGACGTCTCCGCATCCCCCGGGAGCGAAGGGACGTCGGGGGATGCGAAGGAGAGAAGGAAATTAAAAGTTTTGTTTTATCCGCAATCGCGGACCGTGCAGCGTTTCCGGCTCTTGGGGGCCGTGGGATTCTTACTTCGGCAGAAGCTGGTACAAAAGCTCCTCGCACTTTTTCTTCTCTTCGAGGTAGTCCGAGGTTCTTTCCTCCACCAGGGCCTCGAGGTTGTTCGCGTACTGCTCCATCCTGGAGAGTAAGTTGTCCAGGATGTTCCCGCTTTCGTTTTCCCTGAAAAATAAGAGAGAAGGCATTTGATTTCGGCGGTTTTTGCGTCGCCCGAGACCCGGAGCTGCTTCGCCGCCACGGAGCGGAGAGCGGTCTTGTGCCAGCGCTGCCGGGCGAGAGAGGGCGGTCGCTCGAATGTTCCAGTCGAGGCTGCGGTCGGAAACGAAATCGGGTTATTCGATCGGCTCACTCTGTTTGCTCAGCCCCGATTTAGCAGAGCGAAAATTCACCGATTCAAAGCGGCGCAAAATTCAAAAAGAACAGCGGGAAAACAGTGTAAATAAGCTCGTTTTCCCCGGGAAACTTACACCGGACGTAATGGATCGGTCGCGATGTTAACATTTGCCCCGGCAGCATGCAAAGCGACGCGCCTCGTTTCGGAATATCGAAAGGAGGGAAGCGGGCGATCCGAATGCGAGCAACGAAAATGGTGCGCGAAAGCCTTTGGGGTGGTCCAAGTTTCTCGCTGTCGGTGAACGGTTCATCTCCAGCACATCCGGAAGATTGATGCCACTGCGAGGGCAACATTCCGCGCTTTGTGGCTCGAAATGAGCATTTCGCTTCGACGCGAGGAATTATTTGCAGGCGGCGGCCCTTTCCGCGCTTCGGAAGGCACGGCTTCCGGTGAAGTCCGAAGCGATTGCCTTTTTCGCCGCCGATTCTGCGGAACCGTCGGGCTCGATCATCTCCCGCTGCCGTTAGGTTTCGGCGACGGAAAGCGGATCGCTCTTCGGCTGCGGCGGACATCCGAAGCGGGGCGTCTTCCGGTGTCTTGAACTGCATTTCATATTTTATTAACTTTTCATTTAACCGTTTTCGGGTTTTTAAAAAGGAAACGTAAAACTTTTTTCCTTTTCCGGATGGGGACGTTAAAATTTCATGCCGGCGTCGGAAGGGAGCGGCTGACATCTTTGATTTCGTTTCCCTCGGTCCCCGGCCGAAGCCGGGGAATGGCTAAAAGTTGAAATCGCGTTGACCCGCCTCTCTAGTTTCTTCGGTAAATGGACTCTCTGCGGGGATTCCTGACGCTTCGAACCCTGCAGCGGGATCCGGAAGCGGGAACGTTTTCTTTTTAGGGAATCGACCCGGCGATGAAACCTGCTCTTCGCCGGAGGTGGGGAAGAGCGACAGACTTGGGCGGAACTTCAATTGAGGCTCACGCTGGAGACGTTTCCAAACCGCGGGAAAAGGACGTCGGCTTTCCCTTATTGATAGCTGACCGCGCTGTCGGGAGCGTCAATGATTAAATAACCTTTTTACACATGAGAGGTTCGTGATCCGCTCTATTAAAGCACATTAATTAATCGATGTCATCAGATTTTCCCTTGCGTGGGACTTTTTCAGGATTGGTTTCGGAAAGTCGTGCAAACTGCTTGCGGGAAACGCGGTCTGCTGTCGGCTCCGAGGGTTTGGATCCTTCCGCACGTTTTCGGAACGCGTCCCGAAAGGTGTGAAAACGCTCAGGTTTTATTTGCTTGGAGCGATCGGTTTCGCGGGGGTCGACGTCGGATCCGTACCTTTTTGCTCGGGATCCGGGTGCGAGGCCCGGAGAGGGTCCCGCTCGGCTCGAGCCTTCGCGATTTGGTGCAGCCGAGACGGAGACCGTAAATTCCTCGATCGCTCAGAATAATTGTTGGGTTTATTGCGGAATGCACCAATCTCGGATCGTCCCGATTCCCGCGTCGTGATATTTGATCCGCATAAAATATGCAAATCGGGGAGGGAATCTCCCCGATCTTCCGGCATTTCGTGTGCGTTAGATGCTTCCGCGGGCGGGCTCGAACGGGTTTTCGCACGATCCTCTTTCGATTCGCCACAATTGACTTTGGCGTTTTTTTCTCCTCCCTAAGGTTTCCCTCTCGAAAAATGATCCCGAACGGTTCGCACGCGCGATCGCTGCCCTTTTTCCCGTGCACATTCGACGTCTACTTCCTTTCGATCGATTTCCCTTCGTCGGAGATCCAACCGGAGGCGGCGTCTTCGCGCGGATCGATTCTTCGACTTTGTGAACTCTCCCGGCTGTAAAAACCTCCCCCGGGGAGCGGAGCTCGCGAACATTTGCGGGATTCCTCCCCGAGCCAGATCCCTCGGGAAAAATCGAAATTATCCGCAGTAGATGCTTTATAAGTTAATTAAACAATTTTATTTATTTATTTATTTTTTTCTGACGATCGAAAATCCGCCGCTCAGAAAAGATCTTCGCTGATTCCGCATTTTATTCCTTTTACATAATGCGATTCTTTAAAATAACAGCCTTATATAAGTAAGCGTTATTTATTCGAGGAACCTCTCGCAAATATTTGCTTCAGCTGAAAATAAGAGAAAAAGAAAAGATTCCTCTGTTATGGATCATCCCGATGGCAATTTTTCCTTTTTATCTGAAAAATGGAAACGGAACGCGAAGCTGAGGTCAGGTTTGCGACCGAAAATGGATCCGAAAATTGGCACGCGAATCCGTGCCACAGAGAATGGAGCGCCTCGTCCCGTGCCTTTTCACTCTCAATTATGATCGAAAACAGAGAAAAAAATAACTTCCAGACGCCATTGCACTAATCAATGATCTGGTTTCAATTTTCCTTTTTGCCCGGCTTCCAGCATCCCGCCGGCTCCTTTCGCCTGCTTCCCACCTTCCCTCTCCTCCTGGAAGCGGATCGTTAAAACTTTTCCAGACACCTCTTTCCTTATTTGGGCCATGAATATTAAATCGGGAGCTTTTTTCCGCATTTTCCACGTTTCCGATCTGAGCGTGCGTCGGAGACGATCGCGAAACAGTCGGATGCGGGGACTCCTTTCGGGGGCGCAAAAGGGAGAGAAAACGCGGCGAAGATTCCCCGGTCGCTGCCGCGGCGGAGGAAGGGAAAAGGCTCCGGTGAGGTTCCCGGGGCCGGATCAACGAAGAGAGTAATCTTGTACATCTAGGCGGAAGAAGTAAAAAATTTATGAAGAAGAAAAAAAAAAAAAAAATGTTTCCACGGCCGACGGCTTCGACCGGAAGCCGGAAGGAAAGGAAGGGACGCAGATTTTCCCGTTTTCGTGCCGGACGAGGCGAAAGGGAAAAAACAAGAAATTAAAAACTCGCGAAAAAAAAGGACGAGCAAGCTGCGAACCTGTTCCAGAATCATCCGCGGGTCCCCTGCCGCGCGGGGCCGCGACGTTTCCTTTTTCTTTCCGGAAAAGCGGTGGAAGTGTCGCGGATACGTTTGCGTTTTGCGAAAATGCGTAAATAAACGAAGCTCGCTCCACTTCCTTCCAACCCCGGAATCCCGCTGCCACTCCCTTAATTTGCCGTCTGGAGTTCCATATGAAAACACCGAATCCCGGAGGCTTGTTAATAATTTCGCATAATAAATATGAAAACACAGAAGAAAAAAAAAAAAAAAAAGGAAAACCGTCGGATGGGAAAACTAATGGAAGCCCCGTTCCGCTGAAGGACAGGAGCAATTTTATCGTGGAAGTCCCAAAAGGGTTGCATCTCATTTCGATGGAGACACCACCCCGCAATGAATAATGTCCCTTGTAATTGTTTTGGAGCTGAGTCGGGCGTTTAGTCTGCTATTCTTAGCACGGGACGAGAACTCGAATTGACTTTATCTTCCCCTCAGATGCCAGAACCTTTCAATCCTCCTCTGATGTCAAATATTTGCGACCTTTCCGGAAGGCATGACCGTCCTCCAGCCTGACCTTAAAGAATTCGAGAGCTCGGTTTTCCGGCGTTCGTGCCTCGCCCGGTCCGGGACGTTCGCCCCGCGGAAACGCCCGCGTCTCTCTCTCGGTGAATCGCGTTGATTTCGACTTGCGAGATTTTCCGACCTTCCCAACAGACGGGAAGGTCCGTCCAAGGCGAAAATCCAATCGGGATGTGCAAACAGTTCGCGGGCTTTAATTTTCACGCCGCGAGCGAACGCGGACGAACCACCTTGAAAAAATAACTTCCGGGTTTTCGAGAGGGATCGTCGCCCGCCTTCCGTTCCTCGAAAAATCGAATTGAAAAAACTCGAGGATCCGGAACGTTTAACGAGGGTCGAAATTCGAAATTTCGAGGCCCCGCAAGAAGGCACTGGGAAAGCTATTAATTACCGGAAGGGGAAATTTTTTTTGATCGTTTTTTCTCCCTCCCGAAATCTTCCGTCTCCCAGGACGGGAGCGGATCGTGACACTCGTCACGCGCACCGTTGAAATCACCTAAGATTCGATCGTTTCAGAATTTAGCCTGGCGATTATGGGATTTCGATTCCCCGGGAGAAAGAAAAACGACGCTGCAAGAGGGATGGAAACGGAAACCGGACGCGGGAGAGAAGAAAAAAAAAATGGAAAAAGCAGAATGTTCACGAAAATAGTGCGAAAACCACATTCGGCGACCTCCCGAAGCTTCCCACGAGTGAAGTCGGCCTGAAGGGTGCGGGAGGAAAAGCCTCAAAAAGCGCCGGAGGGTGACGCCCGGAACGGCCCCCGAAATCGAACGACGCAGAATACGTGCGGGACAGGCGTCTGGGAAACTTGTTTCCGGCCGGAGAAAAAATAAAGGAAATTCTCCGAAGATTTGAAATTTTTATTCAAATTTTCAAAGGCAAGTTTCCGGGCGGGGAGGAAGGCGAAAATGAAAATTTTCGCAGTGAAATTGAGGATTTTCCAGGGCCGTCGGGGCGGGCGGGGACTCTCCCGGTCGCTAAATTCGTCTTCATTTTCCCTCCGAGTGTCCGGTATTATTTTCGTTTGAAATTCAACTTGGACTTCCCTTTGGGAATGACTTTTTCCTGGACCGCGTTCAGGAGCAAGGCGAAGTCGGCCTTTTTGGGGCAGAGCCGCGGACGATCCGAATCGAATCATTTAATTCTCTTTCTTGGGCGTCGACAGACTGCACCTCGAGTGCGTCTCTTGAGAGTCTTTCGGAACGTCAGCGAAAAGCGAGCGGCAGCGCCATGGTTCCTGCCGCGTTCGACGGCAGTGAACCCTCGCGAAAGGACTCTCCGTCGAACCAGCGGGCCCGCGGCATTTCGAAAGCGTCGCGCCAAATGCCGGTAAATTTTCCGGCAGTTTTTCGTTCGGGATTTTAAAACATTTTAATACGAGCGAGGGGAGGCGTCGCTTCCTCGCACGTCAGGTCGTTCGGCGAGGGAGTCACTCGACCGGGCATTCCCCGCGAAGTTCGTGAATCTTCCGGCAGGAAGCTGACCGAAGGCCAAAATTTCTGTCGCGCCCCGATCGATAAGAAATACGTTTTTCGGGGGGGGGGGGGGGTCTTCCGAACAGTCCGAACCGAAAGAAAACTGAGCGTCCAGCGACGAAGAACGACGCCGAACGGATCCCCGGTCGGGGGTCGGCAGCCGCCGAAATTGCGCTTTACGGCGAATGTTATCTCGGAGCCGGCTCCGTCGTAAATTACAGGGCAAGGGAAAATACAGCTCTGTAATTGCCGGAAGTCACTTCCATTTGAAAAGAAATCGATTTCGTTCGCCGCGGTAAGGGAGGAGGGAAAATTTCATTACCCAAAAACTTTTCTCGGCGTCGCAGGGGGAAAAACCGGTGCCGGGACAACTCGGAAGACGGAAGGTGGGCCTCCCATAAAAACACGCTGGAATCTTTTATTCAGAAGGCTTTCCGAGACTCCCAAAAATGACGGATGCGGAAAGGCGCTCGCCTTTGTTTATCCTCTTTGCGTCCGGTGGCGAGGGAATTAAATTCGTTTCCGTTTCGATGCTGACGCGGAAAAATTTCGAAAACGCGATCACCGGATCCGCGCCGGGGGAAGCCTCGGGGAGGGCTGCCCCGTCGCGAAACCGGAACGAGGGAAAAATCGAGAAAAAATGGAAGAGCGAGCGAACTTCTGCGGAAGTGCCAACTGGAGACGAACCCAAAGCGATCGTCACCGCTTGGAAAATTGCAGTCGTTTCCAGGCTCCGTTACAAATTGAAAAAAGAAAAATTTGCATTTTGATCCCTTCGCCATTTTCGCATGCACTTGCTTCCCGGGGAAATCGCGTCTTTTTTTTTTTTTTTTTCCGCCGAACAGTTCGGACGCCCGAGCCGGGAAATCCACCGCCGAGGAAAGGTCCTGTCTCGGGCCGAGGGCGAACGAAGCTTCGTTCGCTTTTGCATTTTCCTTACGTTTGCGCGTCGCTTCGTGGGGCCCTTGCGCGAACTTTTCCCGCGCTAATAAAAATACACGTTCGCATTAGCGCCCGGAGCGTTGGTTGAAAGGTCTGCAGCGAGATGCGCGGCCGAAATCCGCCTCGATCTCCGGCGCGGAAATGTTTTCTCACGTAAATAAACGAGTAACCCAAATGAATCGCGCTTTGGATTTGCCTGCTGCTCGTTCCTCGTGGGAACGCATCGCTCCGCACCGGTGCGCCCGAGGTCCGGGGAGAACTACCCCCGTTATCGTCGGGGTGGCTCTCGGGGTGCCTATCCGAAAATAAAAAATTGGCCGTTTTCGGCACGGGTTGACCTCCGTCCGTGCCTCGACCCCGCCTTTCCCCACCCGAGGTTTACAAGGGATTTCCGATAAGGGAGAGGCCTCTTTACGTAACCTGCACTTTGGGATAAGTAAAGAGGAGAACGCGCGAAAAAGGTTTTATTCGAGCGTCTTACGTAAGGTTCCTTTTTCCCTTCCCTTCGTTTTTATTCTGACCCGGACACTTAGGAATAATTTTTGCGGTTATGCAAACGCCGTTCGTGTTAGCATTCAAGTGGTTCGTCCGAGAACGTTCTGCGCCTCCACGTTCCCGCCCCGGTTTTCGAGTCTGCAAAACGCCCGGGAAAATAATTTCGATGGATTTACCCGACTTTTGCGAGCGACTACAGAAATAAGTTGTTTTCACCCGTTCTTTCTTTTTAGCGGAAGCGAAGAGGACGTCGCAGTTTGCGCTTTCCGAAGCGGGCTCGGGACCCGACAGCGAGTTTCCCGATTCCCGACAGCGTGCTCGATTGCGCGCGCCTCGAACACGTGAAGTTCAATTCGACTAATTTAAAAATAAAAATAAATACTATTTATGTATATCCTGAATGTGGAAAACTAATTTCGCCAACGGAAGAGATCGAAAAATGAGAGAAAGGCAAAATCGGAATCGAAAATCCATTAGACGTAACGTCTTTCGGTCGTACTATATTTCAGCGGGGAATGATGAGCTTTCGTCGAGGAAGAGAAAGATTTTATATGTGGAAAAGGTTTATTTATTGTTTTTATCATCTCATAACAAGAGACAAGGAGAGAAGAGAAAACAGGTCCGGAAAGGTAAAAATTTTAATCCCCGAGCATAATTTTCGCAAGGGTTGTTTTTTAAGGGTTTAAGCAGTTTCCCCCCCCCCGTAAGTATGTGGAGGATTTAGCAAAAATTGATTCGCCTTAATTACCGCTCGCAACTGAGGGATTCCTAACGTGGGGAAAAAAAGAATTGCGGAAGATCATCGAATCAATCCCGTTTCCCGCGACGCGAACGTTAATTTCGGACTTCCCGACGGGAGAGGAAACCCGGCAGAGCGTCGCGGAAAGTTCCCCGCCAGAGACGCAATTGCGAATTCCCGCGGGGCGGTGGTCGACCGACTCCGATGCCCCTTCGACACAAGGAAAAATCATTTTTTCACCTCCGAGATCGGCGGAGGAAAATCATCCGGAGCCTGGGAAATCCGAAAGCCGCGCGGGACAAAAAGAAAATGGGAAAACGAACAAACGTGGAGAGAATCGAACGGGAAATCAAGCCGGCGACCCGGCGGACGCTTAAAACGACGGTGACCGGATGCCTCCAGCCGCCCGAGAAGGCACCTTCCAGGCCTGTCGGACGTTAAGGGGACGGCGACGGAGACGCTGGAGCGCCATTAATTATTGCCGCCGGTGCGTGCGCGGTGGAAAATTTGACGCGAATCGCGGGACGTCGCGCTAACAATTCGCCTTCCAGGGAAGGCGAGTTGAGCGATGCAGAAAGATGTCCGCAGCTTGGGTTGCAAATGCATTTTGCTGTTGAAAAGTTGAAGCAACGCTTCAGCGGTCTTTCGCTGTCGAACGCTCCGTGTGCAATTAAAGATCACGTATATCTAGGAGATGTGCTCGCATTCGAACAGCCGCTCCGAGATGTCGTCATTTTTGCACTCGTTCAAAAAAGATTTAGTTTTGGACGTTTTTCCTCCTCCGAACGCGGCACGAATCGAGCTCCTGCCAAATCGTTACGAGGCGAAAAATAACAATAATTAAACTTCCTGTCGTTTTAACTGGGTTTCGTATACGATGCAAAAACCGGGTTTGATTTTTGACGGCAGCTCTCGTGTCCGCCAAATTTGACTTTTTCTTTGGTTTAAAACGGGTGAAAAAGCACGAAACATCGCACCGGATTTTTTTGCCGCGGCAGAAGCGGCCGAGGAGCCGTTGAGCTACGTCGGGAATCAAAATTTTCGCGCTTTTAGAATCGCTGAGGAGATGCCGCGGATGCTGCGGGGGCGCGGAGAGGAAGCGGAAGTCAGAGGCTGGCGGACCCTTTCCAAATGCAGGAAGAAGGCGCTTGCCAACCGGGAAAAACTTGGAGTCAGTTGGCGAGGTCCGACCGGAAAAATTACCTTTCGGCAAATGTGAAAGGAGGGAAGGGAGAGGGAGCTTGCGTTGTTTTGAAACATTCGGCGGAGTTCAGAAGTTCGCAAGTCAATTGCGGCGGCAGAGGGAGAAAGGGAAAGGAACGGAGTCTTTGTCGCGAATCAAAAGGTGGGAAAGGGAAAAAGGAGGGAAAATCCTCGCTCGAGTTGGGAACAAGAAACGAGCGCTCCTTTTAATCCTGCGGGAAAAGTTGACCGCCGAAATTGGGGCGGGAAAGGCGCCGGAGAATGCTTCGGTGGGACGGAAGGAAAAGCTCGGAGTCTCCGCGAAAAGCAGTGAAACGCCTTTGGGAAAGGTTGATCGGGAAGGAGAAAAGGTTCGCGGCTGGGACGCGAGCCGCGGATGAGAGAAAATCTCCAAAATCGAGCCATCGGACGATGGAAAATTCTCCAGATTTCCGGTGCGAAAGTGGCAAAAAAGAAAAAGATCATTAAAAATAAAAAATTTCCCTTTTTCCTACCCCTCCTGGGGCAGGCGCATCATTCCGAAGAAAAAAGATTTTCTTTTGTAATTTATCCCAATTATTGTTTGCTTTAAATGTGGGAAACATTTTTCGAAATTCCTTTTCATTGTCTCATCCCTTGGGATTTTTCGATATCTAAATTTTGCTCCCCGGAGATTGCCTTAACTTTAGGTTGCGAACGTCACCTTGTCTTTTTTTAAGGGCGGATCGAGGCCGATTTCCGCTTCCGCCGTCTCGGAAATGGATTTCGCGTCGCGAGATGCGCTTAAAAGACAACGATTTCCCCTCCGTCGGATTAGCTCGGGAAGCGCTTCGCTTTTTCCAGCGACGTCGTCGATGTTGCTCCCCTTCCGACGCCGCAGCTTCGGTTTTTCACGTTTTCGGCTTTTGCATCCGGGAGTTTTTCCATTTTCCGCATCCTTTCCGTTCCATTAACCGAACAGCAAACAAGTTTTCGTTAACCCAGGTCAAATCCTTCGCTTCATGTGCTTTGCATCCACTATCCCCGGGCCCTTACGCCGAAGACGGATCAAAATTACCTCTTTGAAATCCCGAAAGCTAACTCGAAATGTTTATCTCATGCATATTCAATGGAGCTTTTCGCATTAATTTAGGCGCAGCCATTTCACGTAAATCAATTTTCAATTTAATATAATTAAAGTTGGAAAATGGAAATTCGCCCCTCTGCCATCGATCAGCCCAATCTCTGGCTCATCCTTCGCTGCATTCAACATCACCGCGAAATAAATTAATGATTGATGAGGACGTTTCAATGGGGAATTCCGTTAATGGAAGGCGGAATGACCGTCGAGGGAAAAAAAATTGTGCCTCCGCTTCCGGCGGCGGCGGCGGCGGCAGCAGCAGCAGCGGCAGTCGCGTCTTCCAAACCGACAGCCGATCCCGGGTCGGCCCGGGATCGAGCTCGGGCTTTTTCCTTCACTTTTTTTCTTTTCCCGAACCCGAAGCGAGCGTTTGTCTCCTCTCTCGCTTTTGCCCCGCTCCGCAGGCATCGATCCTCCCTTTCGTCTCGCGCTTCTGCTTCCACGACACGAAACGGCGCGGGTAAACAGACGTGGATTTCGCGAGCGGGGTAAAAATTAACGGGGGCTCACTCAAGGACATCGTCATGGCAACGCATCGAACGGAAAAGGCCCTCTCTCTGTCGCTACTCGTTCGCGTTCATCCGGGTCCGCTCCTCCCCGGAAAATCCGTTGATTAAATCACATTCGGCACGTTCGTCAGCAGGAGCGCCGAGCCCCGCCGTGGAATTTTTCCTTTTTCCCTTCCTCCCTCCCGCCGCGGCAGCGGCCCTCCGCGGTCGCGAGCGCCTACTCCAAGCGATTTTTCCGATTTCCGAACCGACACGCACGTCCCTTTGCTCTTCGCCGCCCTCCCGAAAGAAAACGCTGCAGCGCCCGACATCTATTGCTGGCTCCCTTCGGGGTCCCGCATTTAACAAATCGAACCGCGTTCATTTGCTGCGGGCCGTCGGATGGACGCGTTCTTTTGAAATTTACGAAAAGGGACCGACGCCCGTCAACCTTTCAGTTGCCTTCGACTTCGTGAGACGGGGGCCACTTGCTCCGTGAATGTTTCCCTAACGATGAGCATCGAATCGCTCCCGTTGCGAGGGCACATTCGATGAGCACCCTTTGCGGACGAACCTTTTCCCTCGATAATTTTCCCCGTTCCATGCCGCATTGGTAACCCGTGCATTTGTCCAGCCCCCCTGGATTCGGTCGGCGGCGCTCGGAAAGCGGTCTCGTTTTCCTTTCAAATAAAAATTAAAAACCTCCCCCGAACAAGGAATCGATTTTCTCGTTCGTGAAAAGTTTTTCCTTCAATTTGGGGACAAAAAAAAAAGAAAAATTTTTTTGACAGTACGTGATTTCCCGCTTACCCGGTCGAGAGAGTTCGACGTCTGAAGGGAAAACGCGTTTTCTTTGGGTTACCATGGGAAATTGATTTTGAAGGAAGCTAAATGAGGAGCGGCGGTGATTTTCGAAAAGCGGAAAGTGCCACAATTTCCACTCCGTTCCATTTTGTTCGCCTCCAGCTCCGCATTGTATCGAATGTCACATAAGTGGCGGGATTCATCCTTCTTCTTGCGTGCGTTTCTGGCAAATTTGATTTCCAGATTTGAAGAAGCATTGCGAGGGGCAAGATGAGGCGGGGATTAAACCTCTGCGCATCCCAGCGGCATGAATTTGCATAATTAAGCAGGCAAGACGCGCGTCTTCGCGAGCGGGGACCAAAAATCTTCATTAGGGAGCTTCCTCCTCTTCTCAGCGGCCCGACCCGAGCGCGGCGTTCATTTGCGACGATGCAAGAAAATTTTCCCTTTTCGCGAAGCGTTCGGATGCTCATTTATTTTCACCCCCGTCCGTCCGTGCGTTCGGACGTCCGATGTTTGGCAATTCCGTTCTCGTTCGGTCACAGGGGAGAGGAAGCCTTCGCCCCGGATCGCCGCCTGCTTGCCGGCCGTGCCCCGTTCGTCCGACGATTCGACGTTGTGAAAACGGGGAAATTTTTCGTGGGGGGGGGGGGGGTGCGCCTTCGGACGGAATTTTTTTAAATGGAACTTCACGTTGCGGGAACCCGGGCGCGACTGATTCACGCCGAAAGTGATTCGGGAAACGGTTTCCTCACCGTCTAAAACTTACACGTAAACGCGGCAGAGAACGAAAATGTGATTTCCCGCAGCAATTTGACATTTCTTTTCTAAAATGTACGATCAATTATCCTCAGCGAAAGCAAAAAATTTAGATTTTCAGCTTTGAATCGGCTCTCGGTTTGCCTTTGAAGAGCAGGGGGAAAATCGAAGTTTCATTATTCAAAATTAAATTCAAATTTCCCTTTTTGTAGCTTTACGCTTGAAATAATACACTTTATAAGCATTCTTTCCCCATAAATATATATATACGCATATATGTCAGATATCAAATATATGTATAATAATTTTTCTCCATACGCAGTTGATGTGCAATATGCGTGTGGCTATTACATGTAAGAAATCAGTCAAATTACTAACACTTCTCAGCGTTGGATAAAATTAATGTTTCTCTAATGGTGAAAAAGCATTTTTTCTCCAAGTCCCCCTTCCGGCTTTTGACAACCTCCGAAAAATTTTCCTTACCAAAGGATGGGAAAAAGCGATGCGAATGCGATTTCCCGAGCGACATTTTCCGAAATTAAGAGAAATGCGAACGGAAAACTCACTTGTTAAGCTTGCTTATGTGACTCTTCAGAGCGGTGAAGTCAGGTCGGTCCGCGGGCTCCTCACCCCAGCACTTCTTCATCAGGGAGATGACTTCCCTCGAGCTCGGATCCTCCCTGTACAGCAGATCGTCGACGATCGGCCTGAAGCTCGGTTTCTGACCGTTTTTAACGTTTTCCACTATTCCTGAAAGGAAAAAATCAAACGGGAGAGTGACGCCCCGGTCAGATTTGTCCTCCTTGCAGGGATGTTGTGCAGAGGAAAGGGGAAAATTTGCACGTCGCGGATCGGGGGAGGTTCATCAAAGGGTGCCGCATCCGAAGTCAGCCTTAATTTTGCCTTTCCCCTTTGCTTAAAATTATTTTTTTACGGCTTTTCCAACGCGTCCGACGTTTTTATTGCTGTCGCGATAAAATGGAATGTATAAAAAATACGTTTAATCCGCGCGTTTCTCTTCGACACATGTAAATTTCGTTTTCGCATTTGGAACTTTACACGTTCTTAAAACGCGTTGCGAGGGTATGCAAAAATCGTCGCTACATCCGGCTGTGTAAATGCATGTACTGCTCTTTTCGCAATGTTGTCCCTGCGTATTCGAATTCGGCCGCTTCGTCCAAAAATCGAACCGCTTTAAGCGATTGCGGCCTCATTCAGCATCGGCTGCATAACCCGGAGTTTGAAGCTCCGAGTCTTTGACACCGAATTCCCGTTTATAAGGAAATCCTGCCGTAATTTCGCGACTGCGAACCCGCCGAAAACCGTTTTGATTTAAGTAAATGGGTTTTGCACTTCGGAATTTTTATCTGCCGGTTAAATTTCGGACAAAGCTACGCCATTTCAGGATCTAATATTCTAACTGGTATCTACTGATGGTACATACTATGCCTAAATCTCTCCTCCAGGATAGTCTTACAGTTTTCGCAGTTTAGAGTGCAGTGAGGTCTCCGCACTTCCAGTAACGGACTGAGGGTCCTTCTGGAATTGGAAGGCATCGCCTCGTCCCCGAGGGTGAACTCCCCGAGATCTCTTGGCACCCCTAGCGTGAGGGTGTTGGGAACCGACGGCGACCGTATCCTGCCCTGATCGACGGTCGTCCTTAGCCGCGGGGCGGCGGGGGTCGCCGTCTGCTCCGATCGTCCCTCGCTGTTCCCGAGGGACTTTTCCATTGCGAGTACCCTGTTGGTGAACGAATCTATCTGCCCCTGCGTGTACGAATGGTTTGATCCGCACGCTTTTCTTTCGTCTTCGTTTTTGACGTTAGATCCGTTTCCGTCTTTGCCACCGGAAGCCGCTTTATTTACCGAATCCCCGATTTCAACGATTTTACCCCCGATCCCCGGGAGCCGCACGAAATGCTCACTTTTCAGGGATTCGCCGCTCCCGTTTGAATTTTCCAGTTTGTCTCCGCCACTTTTCGCATCCGCTTCTGTCGCAGCAATTTCGGAAACCTTCCCCGACGTGGATTCCTTTTTGCGCAGCTTTGAATCGATTTTATCCTCCCTCTCACCATCTTCGTAGCACATTTTCTCGTCCGAATTGTTTCGCTTCTCCCGAATCGTATTTAAATCTGCCCCTGGTTCCTCATCGTCAAGACCGGCTGCTTCGCCTTCGCACTCATTTGATTGGCTATTTTTAGCCATCACTGGACAATATCATCGTTTAAGTACTTTTTAAATATCTTTCTTCCCTTTTCTACACCTAAATTTAAAAATTTCCCCTTTTTCGTGAGATGTAAAATGTAATGTAAAAACATGAGATTTACCGCATCGAATTCTTGAGTTCCAAACGGAATTAAAATCTAGAAACCAAATATAATTTTCCATCTTATAATTTTTGTTTAAAAAGAAGAAAAAATCAAAAAAAGGACGTGGGAAACATTGCTTGTGGTTTGCTTTTACTTAAACGTTATCAGTTTGGAATATCAATGCCGAACCGTCCGAATCACTTCGGAAAAACTTGATCAAATAACCTAAATGTATCGCCTCGAAAACTGACGTACCGGGAGACGGAGGCTAAGGGTCAGAAACAAGTTTTCCCATCTAAAAAACATCAAAGACTGGAAACCTTCGACGCACAATATCGTTCGAAGAGGAGAAATTAAAAGCAGTTTCAGACGTCTCACGACTTGCCGCGCCAGATTTATGGGTTTTTTGGGAGAGGAATTTCAGCAAAGTATTTTCAATTCAACTTAATCAATTGCTTTGGGGACGCACATCAACGGCTGAAGGTACTTACGTACAAGATCGATACCCGAGGGAGAAACGAAATCGTCAGGAGCCTCTGAACCTTTTACCTTTGCATTATTTACGAACGGAGGAAAAAAGAAGAAAACGGGACGTAGGAAATCACTTTAATTAATTCAGCGATTGAATAACGATTGGAAAAAATTTAAGGGAAATAAAGGACATTTGACATAATTCGCTTTATCGGACGTTTGCGAGGCCGTAAAGTTCGAACAAACACGGGTTGAGATGGGAGACTTCTGCCGCAGGGCGCACCGCAGCGCTCGCAGCTTGAAACGGACCCGACAGCGCATTGTTTTCGGGAGCCATTTTACGGGGAACGTGCACGGTTTGCGCGCAAGTTGTTAACCGTCGCTGCGGGGCGGCAGAGGATTTCAGCCGCAGAAGGCCGGGCGAGGCTCTGCCACCGATTCAGGTTGAAAGCCGACGCGGTTTTTCGTCGCGTAAAAGGTAAAAATAAAAATCGAAAGAAATCTCGAGTCCTCTGTCGGCGCTTTGCGAGAAGGTTTTCCGCCTTTTTGACTTTTTTGATCGGACCGAAGAAAAAGAGAGAAAAGGAAACGGGGTCCGGAGCGAGCCTCTCGGGCAACTTGACGGGGAGGCAGGCTCGCTGCCCGCGTTACGGGGTGGTTTCGCCGGGGGGGGGGGAGCAGGTCCCCGGGGGGGGACAACGTGAAAGGGCTCCGCCGAAGTAATAAATCAGGGTGGTGCAAGCGGGAGACGTTTTAATTTTTTGCCGAGGAAAAGTCGGCGAGGGCGGGGGGAAAAAAAATCCCGGGGATATGCTAAAAGCACGTGAAGCGGGAGACCGATCCTCCTTTCCCCCGTACGAGAGTTCGCTGCCGGCTTATCCCTTAGGGCAACCCTAAGCCATTCGAATGTCGTAAAACCTCCCTTACTTTACCCATCTAAATCATTTTCAAACGTAAATTCTTGCTTTCTCGTGATGCGTGGAGAGTGTATCATCATCGATCACGAAAACTCATCCAAATGGGAAAAGGAGTCTCCTTTCAATGTTAAACGTATTTCTTTTATATGCGGCGACGGATAATAGATCAACGTCCGGCTTTAGGAAGAAAAAAAAAAGTCAGCGGAGCTCCACGGAAAGCCATTCATATTTCAAAATATTTTTGATAACGAGATTTTAAAAAGCGATATTTTTGCTTTATACGGGGTGCGGCTTTGCAAAGAAAACTTTGTGCGACATTAAAATGAAGCCGAATCGATGGTGCATAACGCTGTGGCGCAAGACATGAACTTTATTTATTTGAATCAAACGCGGCCTTAAAGCACATTTAACGCGTCCCTCGCAGACCAAATGAAAGAGTTTCATAAAGCGCGCAATTTTCCCGTATGAAGCTTTTAATCGGGACTTCGGCCGCTTTGCATGAGTTTTCTCACTTTTCCCTTTGTGAAACGCGTTTTCTTTTTTCTTCCCTTTTCTGCGGGGGTGGAAACTGCGAGATTCAGGGAGGGCAAGGGGCGAAGGTGTCGTCTTCGGCCCAAGTGCTTTTTCCCGCAGGTTCGAAATTTCTGCCTTTCGGGAAATTTTCCGGGCGAGATTTTCTCCGACGGGAGGTGGGACGAGGGGAACCGGCGAAAAGGCTCGGAGCAGACCGGTCGCGGGCTGCCCCCGGGGCCGACGCCCGATCGAAACCGGCTTCTCGAGCCCCCCCGATCTGGAGCCTCTCATCGCGGGGAGCATGCAAGAAAAGAAAATGGATGCGGGGGATAAGGAGGTGCAACTGAAAGAGGCGGAAAACTCAAAAACCCGTTTAAGCGAATTCAATGTTAAGTTCCTCAAACTTTTTCCGCATGCGGGAACGGCTTAGAGAAAAAGGAAAGAATTAAGCTTTCAATTCCGATATAAGACGCTAATTCCTGGGGAAAAGAAAAAAGTTTTCTCTTCGGTTAAACCGGCTGAAAATTTATTTTAGCGGCGGCGGGAAAAGGAGACGAAAAATGGAAAAACTTCGGGGGGGGGGCGGCCAAACGGCGAGCCCTCGGTGCACCCGAATCCGAATTTCGGCCCAAACGACTGTTGCCCGCGGAATTTACCTGCGGCCTTAGCGCAGTATTGGATGGCATGCCCGCGTAATATTACTTCTTTCGGACAATGGTTAATTTGAGATATTATCCGGCATTATCTATCGCAACGGCGTGCGTCTGTTTCGAGCAGTGCTGTGTGCGCACACCAATCGAGGGCGGGAAAATAGATCTCGCTAAAAAAGTAGCGGCTGAAGGCACGCATTTGGGAAGCATTTCCGTCGAGTGTGTTTTGGGTTAATAGCGAGGGTTCTTCCCGTGGAAATTTTCCCGGTGCTGATTCCGCACCGGGTTCGCTCGCAGCATAATTGTGGTCTGTTAAAACGAAAATTTTCTTTTCCCTTTTACTTTTTAAACGCGGGGCTTGGAAACGGTGTAAAGTTTTTTTCCCCGGGAAAATGATCGGGCATTTTACGGGCCCGGGAAGACACCAATTTTTTTTTTTTTTTTTTTTTTTAACGTGGCAGGAACCTTTATTTCCAAAATAAGTAGCGAAATCCTGTGAGGAAATTAAAAAAGTTTCCCAATTCTTTCCTCCCTTTGTTTCCTTCCCCAGAATCGCTCCCTCCGCACGCAACCGGTAGCAATAACCGTCCTTCGAAACTTCTCGATCCCGCTCCGTCGTCCGCGTCCGAAACCGAGGCTTTTCCCGCGGAAACAGGGAAGAATCCTCCCCCCCTGCAACACTTCTCGATGCCGAAATTTCCTTCTGCGTTAACTGCGCGCGATTTCCCAGTTTAAACGAAGGGAAAACAGGAAAAAGCCCGGGATTTTCATCCAGGGAACCTTCGAAAACCGTCCAGCGGGACAACAACTGTGAGCGATCGAACAAGAAAAAAAGATGCCGATTTTTTCCGTTTTGAGGCTGCCACCCCTCGATCAAGTGGAATTTTCAACGAACCACCCTCATGCAATTGCTTTAATGTCGCGAACGTCACGAGAGCGTTTCCACCTAGGGCAAAATCGTTTCAGGAAAAAATTGGAAAAAAATTTTGCAACCTTAACACCGACGTTAACGTTACACATCCTCTTTACATGTCGACGAATCGTTTGATTTCGACGCACGGTTGGGTGTGCGCACTCGAGCCGGTGCAGAGACCGTATAAAAGCTGGGTTAACCCCTCGCGGATTTCCATCGGATAACACGCGGGTTTTCCCGATGCGGGGGAGGGGGAGGGAGGCAAATTTCTTTTCTCCGACAGCGAAAAGGAACGAAGACCACGAATCACCTTCTGACGGAGCTCCGGAACCAACGTCCGCGGCCGAAAACTTTTCTTTCCTCGGCAACGCCCAAGCGACCCGCAATTCAGCAAGACAATTCATATTTCTCGGGGTCTAATAAATTCCCGAAGTGACGCGACACAACAATTCCTTTTGCGACTGCTGAGAACTCTCATTTTCAAATGGGCCGGGAAAAATTACGACCGAAGACAAAGGGGAGGGAAAAACTGCTTTTTTTTCAGTCCCGCACCCTGAAAGGCCTCACCGAATCGCGATTCTCATATGCACACATTTTGCTGCGCACGTTTGAATCGTCCACCGAAGAGATGAAACGCACCGCGTTCAATTTGAACCGCGTCATTTCGTTATAGCAAATCCAAAGTTCTCACAGCGAGGAAGTGGTGCGATTTGCAGATTCGGACGAAAGACAGGGTGGAAAACAAGGTTCGGAGATAAAAATTCGCCCTTTAAGAGTGGCCGAATCGTCCCGTCGTGAACATTTTGGAAATGTTTTTCGTCCTGTGTTTGGGGCGTGAATGCGGGGGAGGTAAGGAGAGAGCCACCTCATTTTTTTTGGCCCCCTTAACGAGATTCCCCGGTCGAAAAGGCAATTAACGGGAGCCTTTTGCAATCCCACATGCGAGTCTAATGTTCACGTCAATCACATTAATCCTTTATGATTTCGTCGTATTGAAATTCGCCGGGATTTCATCCCCGACGACGCACAAAGTCGAATCCAATGAAAATTATGTTGCTTATTGTCTGGGAGAGGGGATGAGGGGAGGGGATGAGGGGAGGGGAAGGGTTAAACCTTCGTTCATCCCCAAGCGAATTCCGGGAAAACGAAAACCTGCCTGCGCGAAACGGACCAGGAATCGCATCGATGGGGGTTTTCCGGTGGAAAATTTCCAGGAATTTGCTTCGCGGGTTTTTTCTTCCTTTTTTTTCCCACGCGAACGGCGAAGGGTGCGCGAAGCTCGGTTTCCGAACGCGATTCCCTCCCCATCCCCTTTCCAAACTTTCACCCGAGACAAAAGGTGAGGTTTTCTGACCCGTCAGACGGCTCGAACGACCGGGATTCCGAACGGCGAAGCAGAATTTGGGCGGCGGACCTGAAGTTCCGTTTAAGTTTCGCGAATGCAAAAAGAACGCAAATGTAAAGGGTTTTCATTTCGATTCGAGCAGTTGGGGAAAAACGCTTTCCGAGGCAAAAGCCGGGGCGGATTTTCCCGCAGCAAACCGAAGCCGCGTTAAAATGATAATAACAACGAATTTCCCATCGAAAAGTTTTTCTTTTCGCGCTTCGTCATCGTTAAGCTCGGGAAAAAAAAAAATTTAATTTTTTTCCCTCCCCCGAGACGAACCCCAAAAAATCAAGTGTCCGGGATGCAAAACCGGCCTCCATTTTTGTTTTTCCGTTGACGAAATTGATTAAGTATAATGATTTATTAATAATGTAATCCATTTTGGTTTTTTGAGCGGGGCAGGGGGGGGGGCGCAGGGGATTGGAAAATTTCGCTTATCGAAATTGCCAAAGCTTAATCTTCGACGGATTTTTGTTTTTTTTTTTTTTTTTCGCTTCGTTCTTCTCCCGGAAAATTTGCGTGGTCGCGACGTCATCGCGGCTTCCGGGGAACGCGGAGGCTTTTGATTTTCCGAAGATCACATACCGCGGGCACAAATGAGATCGTTTTTGGTTCCGAACGGGGGCCGGGAAAGGCAAAACTTCGGGAAAGCGTCGAAATGCACACACGGCGAGAGTGCACAAACCTTTTCGTTCATTCCGGCCGAACCTGCAGCGGTCAACGGATCGAAAGCGATCTTACCCCGTTTCGGGAGCCGCACTCCGTTTTAGAATTTTCGGGGATGGGAGGAAATTTTTCCCGGGGGGTGCGATCTTAAAAAAACCGATCGGCAAAAGTTGCAGACGTGGCGGTAGCTTCGGGGAGAGGAGAGTATTGTCTTCTGCCACGACGGCCCGGCCATCATCCTTTGACAATTTACTCGAATTAAATCCTCTCCTTTCCTCCTCCTCCTCCGCTTCGTTAACCGTTGTAATTTTTCTTCCTGCCCTAAATCTTTTCCGTTTTACGCGCGAATCTCGAACGGAGGGAAATGGAAAACAAGAACGGAGGAAAAAAAAAGAAAAAATTTTTTTGCATCCCGTTCTCTCAAAATCTAATTTTTCCGGAAAACGATTAAAAAAGCGTTAACGATTTTCGGGATTTGAAGCTTGTTGCGCTTTAGAAAAACGAGGTTTGGAAGCTGGGAGAATTTTTCGAATCGGCAGGAAAAAAAAGGGAAAATGCTGCAACGAAGTTTCGCGCGCGTTTTTCTAACGTGCCTTTTCTTAATACTTGCGCACATTCGAATTTCCAATTTCCTTTTCCCCGTTTTTTTTCTTCTCTTTTTCGAGTCTCCTTTGATGCTGCGGTTCGGAACCCCGAAAGAGCTCGGTTTTCATTCTCACAATCAGAAACGCGGTTCGGTCAGGTCGTGCAAAGGCGGGAGGGCGGCCGGGAAAATGGAAAACTCCCGAGGGAGAGACATGCAGGGAAACCTGCGCCACCTCACAAACTTCTGATTGCTCTCCGCTAGAAAACGTGCCTCGGTCCTACCGCGCGAGAACGCGGCCCGCCCCTGGATTCTCCGCGAAAGTTAAAATAATTTTCCGCCAAAACCAGAACGTTGCGGGGTTTATTTGAGGCTCGAAAATTCGTAAAGAACAAAGTCGATTATTTTATTTCTTTTTCCTTTTTATTAACGAGGAAAAACTTTACATTCGCTGACTGGATGGAGCGGAGAGAGAGAGAGAGAGAGAGAGAGAGAGAAATAAAGCGGGAATCGAAACCGAAAAAGGGAAGAGGGTAGAAATGGGGTCGTGCGGATGGATGATGGAAACGTACCCCGAATGGGAAATTTTAAACGACGAAAATTTCAAAATTTCCACATTTCGGTAGACGCGCCGAGAGTGAATTGCAATTCGGGGGGGTTGATTTTTTTGACTGTCTCGAAAATATGCAAATGCGCGAGAAATTTTTTTTCGCTTTCCGAATTCTAATGCAAAATTTTCAATAATACGGCATCGGCGCCCTTCATTTTAAACATCAAATTCGAATGTGGGGGGACCAGGGCGAAAGACAAGGGAAAAACTCCGCTTAACCCGGGAAAATGCGAAAATCCGCATTGCAACTTCCCATTTTCGGGGGTGAAAACGGTGAGTCGGGCGCCGAATGAGGGCGACACTTCCATCCTCCGTCTTCGTTGGGAAATGTATTTTTTGAACCGGGCCCGGGGGGGGGGGTGTGTGTGCGCGATGTACACCTCCGCTTTTTAAGGACCTGCTTTTGCCCGCCCTCCTCGCGCCCCCGCGCTGTCGGTTTTGAAATGCGATATTTTTCACTTTGACAACCGCGAGGCTCGGGTAAATTCAGCTATTTACATAGCACGCCGAAACGGTGCCTTATTCAATTTATGAAGTCGATTCTACCGGTTTTCGCTTCGACCAACGGAGATGGATGCGGTGCTCGAAAGGGGAGTTCGCGGAGATCCAAAATGTCCAGAAGTGCGCCTTCCTTTCGTCCGCTCGGAGGTCGATTCTCTTTCCACGACAGATTATTTAACCTAACCGGCAAACTTTTGTACGGCGCCCCCGCCCACAAGACCCGAAATTTAATTCAAAAAAAGGATTAAAAAGTACGCTTAACAAATCTCGAACAAGGTTTTGACGTGAGGAATTTCATCTCGATTTATTAAAATTACGCTTTTCCATGCGTCCGAAAGCCAGGGACCCCGCTCGCGCAAAAATCTGGAAAATTTATTTTCTTTTTATTTATTTGTATGATTGTGGAAGGGAGTGGACCGCGTGTTCCGTCACCGGAAGCGTGATTTTTCCCCGATTGGTTGCGTAATTTCCGGAAAACTCTCCTAGTGCTTTTTTTCCTCGCTTCTTCTACGCTCTAATTATCCCATTGTTACACATCAACATTCAATTTCCCTCATTTCCCATAAATTTCCACTGATTCCCATGTCCGCCGGCACATTTTCCCTTACGCCTTCCGAAAACTTGGAACGTATTTCCAACCGATCTTTCGAGTGTGGATGTTGCGAAATTTGGGGGTAAAAGTAAACGGGCAAAATTTTTTCCTGACGGTGACGAACGGGCGGCGAACAGCTTTTACGCGTTCCTTTTTAAAGGTAAATAAATAATTTTTCACTCAAGTTATTTCTCTGTGTTACAAAAAAAAAAAAAAATGAAGGCAATAACAAGAATCGTTATTAATAATGACTGCATCAGATGTAAGCAGCATACGGGGAAGGATCTTGCAATGTTTACATATTACATTCAGCACGTGTATGAAAAACCAATTTTAAGAATTGGTCGAAAAAACCTGAACCTGAAACATTTTTTCCTTTTTAATGAAACCTTGCAGAAGGCACTAAAACGTCAAAAATCACATCGTTCGGAATGGTTTCGCATCCACTCTCGACGTTATTTTCCAATTCCCATCGACTTGTTGGCTTTCAACTCATCCGAAGGAAGTCAGAAATACAATGATTTGAATTATGCTGGGAAAGCTTTTCCTCATAAATTTTTCTATCGCTTTAACATCGCCGGAGCTTGCTTAAAGAGCGGCGCCCCATTCTGTCTCTCTCTCTCTCTTCTTCCTCGGAGCAGAAGTTGCGGAAACGCGAAAGGGTGTTTCATATGAATGGAAAAAGTAGTATACTTTAAAAAAGTTTTGCGGCCCCGGGCACCGGGAAGCTTTCCTTTGTGCTTTCCTAACGTAAATAGAGCCTTTGGATAAGCTAAAGGAATGAACAGTCAGATGTTTGCGAAGTCCGGATATAAAGGAATATTTTATGGATAAAACGGGTCAGATCGGTACATGATTTCTTCGAAAGAACCTTTTCATATTATTTTTTCCATGAATATTTTATATAAATAACGACGGGGCCGAACATCAGCACCAGGACGAAGTTCGCAGTTTATTTCCTTCGGATCGATGGCTTTGTCGTTGCGTTCGCACTGATCTGAAGCAGCCCAAGTGTGAAAATCCGAAATATTTTGCTGCGGTTGAAGACCGAATTTGAACGGAAAGTCGAGATCGCACCGCGCATCGCAGATTGCGGAAAGATCGGCGGAAATCGCGATCGGAAATTTTGCAGGGCAAAAAAAAAAAAAAAAAAATGCGAAGGCAGTGATTTTCCATTGCCTCACATATGGGAGGAAAGCTCGGGAAATTGGAACTGCGATGCTTTTCCCTTAAGAGGAGAGAGAAAAGGTGGCGTCACAAGGTGGTTGAAAATATGAAATTTTTACGGTCGATGTAAAAAGATCCCGGCAAGAGCTGTAGATTAAAAACGTTCACTAACGAGCTGTTCGCGTAAAAAAAGTCAGATTTTTATCCAGGCGAAGCTCTCCAAAATCTCAATCCAATTTTGCAACAAACGCTCATTATTCCAAAGTTACCGTTTCCTGTTTTTTTTCTTATTTTAATTTTTATTTCTATCTTTTTATTTTTTAATTTTCTCTTCCGCTAGCGAATCGCGAAGGATCTTGAATACTTTTCGAAAATTTTCACATTCTGCAAACGGTTTTGGAACAAAGCAAAATGCACGCACGCACACATTCGGATCCGATGCGGAAATCCGAAGGATCATCCTGAACGGGGCCGCAACGCACATGGATTCACCCAGTGTAAAGCACCGTTGGAAAACTGACTGGGCAGGGAACGGAGGAAAATTCTTCCCGTGATCCGCCGGGAGGGCGGTTTCGAGTTCGTCAACCGGGTGATTCTCGGATACTGCCCGGACTCAACCGTTCACCCAGTTCGCTCGTTCGCTTCATCTCTCTCTCCTCCCCGTCTTCTCTCTCGCTTCCTCCTTTTCCAATATCTCCGTCTTTTTCCCCGTGCTCTTGTTTTCATCGGGAAAAATCTCGTGCCACGACCTTATTACGGAGTGTGGCCCCCGTCCGCGCAGCCCGCGGAAGGCGGTCGGACCTCGGGGAAGACCGTTTTTCACCGGGAAAACGAAGCGAACGCGGAGACGCTCAAACGTTGTGATCGTTTTCTCCTCCGGAGAAGAATCGATCTTTCGCAGGGAAGGCGAACCGGAGGAAGGCGAAGCTCGAAAGGCCTTTCGGGACTTGTTGCGTCGGATCTCGGCTTCGATTTCGACGGCAAAATTCGAAGGCGAGGCCCGGGTTCCGTCGCTACAGCCGAAACAAAGCGCGGTAAGGACTTCGGGGGGAGGGGCGGGAAAAGCAACGCCGCACTTTTCCGAGCTGAAAACACCACCCGGACGCATGTCGAGGCGGCGAATGTTTTCCTTTTGCCCGCGAGATGACTCCGCCATCGGTAACCTACATTCGACAAATAGAATTTGCCTCGTCTGTGGTTCCCTCTTTGCCAGCGCAGAGCAAGCAGATTCAGTACCTGGTTCGGCGGAAAAGTTTTCTACTTTACCCTTCCTCGTGACCGATTTACTCATTCTGCGGAGTTTAAACGGAGGAAAAACGGGAACGGAACCGAGGATTGGGTCGAACAAAGGAATCTTTCCGGGGCACGAAAACCCCGGAGATTTTTTTAATATCGTGCGTCGCCCGGCGCATCTCAAATTTCCACAAAGGCGTCGCAAGTCAAACGCATTCGCTTCCTTTAACCAATTTATAATTAAGACGGAAGAAAAAGTTGAAAACCAATTTTCGAAGTTGACTTAATTTTCCGGAAACGTTCGTTTGGCAGGAAAAACTGTTCATTGGAAACCATCAAAAGTGGAAAATGGCTCGCTTCCTTTTTTCGCGGGGAGCAATTACAAATTGTGTAAATTCCCTTAAAACACGCTCAGGTCTCTTAAGATTAAAATCGGGTCGGAAAGGGGAAAATAAATATTCTGTCAGCGAAAACGGGAAAAAAATTCAACCTTGCAGATGAAGGAGAATAGAAAAAATAAATTCTTAAGCAAATTGTTATCGTAATGGCATGAATTTTAAATTATTTTCATGTGTAAAAAAAATATGTATATTAATTCTCTTTAAAGAGATTTTGTTAATAATTCTCAGCTTTTAGCTGGGATTGTGACAGGCAACTATTTCATGCGTAAAAAAAAGAAAGGTTTATAGTGAGTCGAAAGGATTCCCTGTTGTGTTTGTGTACGTGACAACGAAGAGGTTAATTTAGACGTGGACTTACTCTGTGGTGACATATTCATATCGTCTATGTAGAACGGTCCCTGCCTCGTCATCATTTCGTGTATTATTATCCCAAAGGAGTAGACGTCCCCTTTTTGAGTTCCTTCCGGTGGAGGATTCGGCGTTCGGAGAAGCTCCGGTGCGGTCCACAGCATCCCTGCAGAAGAAATGTCCGGGTGTCTTACCGACATCACGGAAGGCAATTTCCCCAGTTTGCTTTTCAAAATACTTACGTCTCCAATAAGCGTGATCGTTCAGGTCCAGATCGCTTCTCACTCTCACAGAATGAAGTCCAAAATCGGATAGTTTGAGAACGAACCGAGCATCGACGAGGCAATTGGAAGACTTCAGATTTCCGTGACTTCGAATTTCTGAATTGTGCAAGTAAATCATGCCCTGGAAAAAGAATAAAAGAAAATCGAGACGTGGCACCAACATTATTTAAGGTATCGTTTTCGGTTCCTGGGACGCTGCCGTTCGAGGAGGAAATGAATATGATCGAGTTTGGATGTTATGATCAAGAGAAAATTTTCTTTTGAGGAAAAGCTTAACAAACGAATTCCGTCGGGAATGACGTCGCAAAGAATTGCATTCAAGACATATAATTATTAAGATAGTTTATTTTTTTTTTTTTTGGCTTTGCAGCAGCAAAAGCTGCAGCATTTTACTTTGTTTCTAATATACGTACAAAAAAGCGGTTCTTTTGCGAAACGTAATTGATTTTAACTAAATCCCGATTTTCCGCTGAAACGGAATGAATTAAAAGACAAAAATCAACAAAAATTATGTTGGCAGATTGGATGGAAACAAAAATTGAAAAGACACAATGATGGAACTTATTTTTACATACGATTATTCAATAATTTGGTATATTGCCCAACTGCCAATTCCCGTTCCGACAACTTCCCAAGGATAACATCCAATATAAGCTAACCGGAAAAAATATATGCGAGAAACGCAGTAATATATCAAGCCGCAGTGAAATCTACAAAAACATCAAGCTTCATAGGTTACAACGATCTCCGATATTTTTACAAGTATTAAATTGCTATTTGCAGCACATAAATTTTTGTATTTTAAAGAAAATTTTATTTTCAAATGACCTCAAGATTTTCCCTTTACAAGAGGGAAACCTTCCATCGTGGACGGTGCAAAGCGACAAAAAGCTGTCGGATCAACGAATACGTTAAGTTGGGCACAAAAAGAAAGCACGGCATGGGCAATATTTAGTGACTCCCTTCTTCACTTACTCTGACTATGTCTTGCATCAGGCTGAATTTGAACATCCAGTCGAGTTTTATTTGGCCATTTTCGAGTATGTCTTCCAAACTGCCCTTACGACAATATTCGGTTACGAACCGTATAACTTTGGCTTCTATACAAGCACCGTAGAACCTTACCAAATGATCGTGATGCAGGTCCTTCATCTGAAAATGAAATTTAATTCAGTACACACGAGTATATATAGTAAAAAAAAAAAAAAATATTATTCAGCATTTTGCTCCAAGTTAATATATTTTATCCGTGTATCTATGCTGCTTTTGATTCCTACATTAATCTCTTCACGCTCTCCGCCAGATGCATTCAGTTATTGTTTGTTTTAAATACAAATTTTTATTTTCATAATTCAATAAAAGAAAATAAAAATTTAATAAAATTTACCATAATTATGACAAATGCATGTAAATTTTGCATAAAATTGTATTCTTTTGTCTCTAAAAATAATTATCATTTTTACATGTTACTTACTATTTTAAATTCATATAGTAAGGATCTGTTCAGCTCCAATCTGTTCTTAGCAATGTTTTTAACGGCGACAAGATTGTTCTGTTAATGAAAATAAAAAGAAGAAGGCAATTTTATTCGGTAAAAATTACGTTTGACCATTTAAAAAAAAAATTAATGTTTATATCCATTTAAAAATATGTATGAAAAAGAAGGATATTTGCTGCCTCCGACATTGTTTTTATAAATCTAAGGCAAACAATTTTCCATTTTATTCGCTAATTTTCAGTTTTTTCATTTCCCTAATGCCGACTCTTCCACTGCCACGATTATTATCATAAACAACAAGTTTCTGTATCCTTTTCTCTTCGCGAAAAGTTTTCCATTCTCCGGTTTACCCTTGACCCAACTCAAATTCGATTTCATATACTTTTCAGAAATAAAATTTCTTTGTCTCCCAACCGAAAAAAATCCTCTCATACGCTGCACGTATATCGTCTACATGGAGGCACTGAATTCGTGATAGCATGCGCATGATACATCAAAGTTCAGTCCGTTCAGGCACATTTTCTTACCTTATATATGGCTTGCTGGATAAATGCTTTTCTACCTTCGTAATTATTGTACTGTCCATAAGATATCATTGACTGAAAATAAGAGGAAGCAAATATTATTTCAAATTTTAAACATTAATCATTTTTTTATATTGCGATTATTTATGAATGATAAATAAATTGGAGCCATTGCTTGAAAATATGCCGCATCAGAAGATGCGGTTTCCTGGGTTTTCCCCAGAAGGGCTGGATTTTCCAAAAGGAAGCACATTTTTCCCCGTTCTCTATTACTTCTAACCTTTTTTGATTTCCCGTACCCACCGTTTGACTTCCTCTCCTTCCAGGGTTAAAGAAACTTCCCTGCACACGTTTTTCCGTCACGAATTCCAGGTCGTCCGCGCAGATTTTCCACGTCATAGACGCTATTTCCGCTTCTAGTTTAAAATGCCTGCGAAAAAGAAATCAAATTTGATCGCATCTTCTTAAGGATGGTTATTAAAATGAAACCAAGATGAAAGCACCTTCCGCTTCACCCTCCTCCCTTCCTCCTCCTTCCCCCCTCCGGTTCCCGCTGCTGGAAAATCGAAACCTTTTTTCGGAGCCCTACTTTTCGAATGGGATCGAGGAATGAAAATTCGTTCGAAATTCGAAAACAAAATTTGGAGCGACTTCGTTTTCCTTTTGCGGTCGTAAAAGTCAGACAAAATGTTGTGAGCATCTTAAAGTGTTTTCCTTGCAAAAAGGGAAATATTGTGGGTGTGCCGCGAGTGTCGTTTCACTGGAGAGCGAAAGATTTTCTTAGGCGAAGCACTTGAAAAAACAATGACGATGAATATCCCTGTAGAACGTACAGGGATGTTTGGCATCCAAAAACGTGCTCGATGTCCTATTTTCGAGCTGAATGCACAAAACATGTAGAATCGTTATCTTGACACTATTAGGAACTGGATGTATCGCCACTTGATCCTGTAACTGCAGCCTTGATAAATAATAATAAATTGCAAAACCAGCAATTATGCTTCTTTTGTAATCACAAACGAGCAAAATGCAATAGCATTTTAAACAAGTCATTTCATTAATAAGTATAAAGCAGGTTGACTTCGCCGGCCTTCAAAACCTGGGTTAACGATGATTGAATATTCATAAATAACCATTTAAAACGAATACCACTTTATAAAACTGATAAATCATCATCTCGCCTCTGTTTTCGCTTTAAAAAAAGCAAAGAGCTCATTACGATTTCTTACCTATATATGAAAACCGAAGAAACTATCATTATCACCACAATGGTACTCAATACAATGCTTAGTATAGCGTAGCCTGGCATACCTGAAACGACAAACCGATATTTTTTGGAGTTCATCCTGATCGGGAAAGCGATCGACGCCAAAAGATTTTCCTCAATTCTTATACCCACTCTCGCACAGAGATCCGTCGAATCCGCACGTTGGCGTATCCGGTGGCGGATTCGCCCTGTTCGCGGCCCAGTGAATTTTTTTGCCCCTGACGTACTGCAGCGACTTGTTTGCCACTATGTAATTGGCGACGACCTGGAAACATGAAAAACCTGGTTTTCATCGACACTCGGAGAGATCTGGAAGTCCATTCCAGAAATGATGGCGGTTAATTAAGGCGGAAAAGTAAAATCCAGTTACCTCAAATCGACTTGTCTCTGGATTCATATCCAGAAGGGAGTAATCCGCATCCCGATCCCCGTTTTCGTTTATGTACACCTTTCCCGTGATCCCCTCGAAGGTTCTGTTCCACATTCGCTTTATGACATCGTTTCCGTTTACAATCGAATCGTTTGCCGACAGAGTTTCGTTCACGGCCAACGAATACAGTATAACGGCGTCGTAGAACGATGTAATGAAAGTCGAGACCAAAGTGTTTCCGAAGTCGTAGTTGTAGTTTTTGAGAGCCGATTCCTTTACCTGTTAAAGCAGAATATTTCGTCGGCCATCACCCACATCAAACCTAACATCAATCGCGAAAAGCTTCAAGAGAGAAAAAAGAAAAGTAATGAACGGTAAACTTGTATATCCGAAGGCTTGCGTAGAGGAGCCCGACGTCGCTTTATTCTGGGGGAGGGCTTCGGAACCAAAAAAAATTTCACCTCGATGTAAATTTTGAATTGGTTGAAAGGAATTCTGGAAAATTTGAAGAAAATTTTTTTTCTTCGGGGCTTTCACAAGAGCTTTCGCGATGAATAATGAAATAAAGACCCTCAATTTTCTCCAGCAAATTGACGGACAATAAATGTGTGTCTGAGGATCATCTTGAATATCGGTTTTTGCTTCAAAAAGAAGAAAAGAAGATTCACTCTTAATCACGGGGCTCCCACATTAGGCTAAAATTCGGTTTTACCATACGATGCTTCTTTGTTGTCGCACAAACATTTTGAAATACTTCCTCCGCTTTTTTGCCCTTTTTGTAGTATTAAAAATAACCCCGAGGCCTTTTCTTTTTCCCCTGTTTACAAACCATCAATTGTTAAAGCGAACAATGGCACTTTCAGTGCGGTCCAAACATATTCTCGGTTTCGTTTTAATAACTTTTCCGAGTTGTTGCTGCAGTTTCCGCAACCCTGTTCGCTCGAGCCCTCGTCCTTTCGGCGTTTCGTCCGCCGAGAAGCGTCGCCCATGCAAAATCGAGCGAGCGAGGGCCCGCACTCTCGCAGCGGGTCAACGAGAGAGCGACGCTTCGCCGCGCCTCGTCGCCGGAGACGGTGGAACGCCGCTTTCGTGGGAATCCGCAAACGGAATTTTTCGCAAAAATCCGAAGCATCGCCTCGGTTCAAAAGCACTTTGACGGGCAACAATTTGGATTCCGCCTCAAAAGAGATTAATTAAATTTTCACGAGGCTTTAGGGGCAACCGATAAGGCATCGCGACCTCAAAGCCTTTAAACAATCAGGTTTGAGGCCTTTTCGGAATTCATCTCATTTTTCCCTTTCCGCGAGCGAAATGCTTCAAATAACTGATTTGCTGCCTCGGGGAAATTCTTCGGTCGGACCCTCCTCAATTAGCACGCAGATCAAATGCGAAAGGGGCGCACCCAACAGACGCGAGAACGGCAAAGATCGGGGCTCGCCTCTTTGTGTATCGCACGTAACGAATTCGAAGACTGCGAGCAATCCCAGACGAATGTGTTTCTGGAGAAGGATCCTCCGTGAAAATTTCGGATTTCATAAGTCGATTGCATCCGAAAGGATTTTCATTCGGGGGAAATTTTGCGCGTTAACAAAAGGAACGCCAAAAAAAAAAAAAAGGAAAATCGGCGGCGAAAATGGAAAATGCACCTTTTCCGCGCGGCCGGTGGAATCTATGAAAATTTACCTTTTCGGAAAAATTTTTGTATTCAACATTTTCCGGCATCATTGGCCGCACCGTGAGCAAAGCCGTGTACGCCTTTTTCGCCCTTTCGTTCCTTTCCTGCGTGTCGTTCATCTTAAACCACGGCATGTAGCTGTCGTTATTCATGCTGGAAATAGAAAATTGAAAACATTTCCGTACTGAGAGCGGTGCTTTCTAAGTCCTTCCCCGACGATCACGAAATGAGAGAAGAGAAGAGAAAGAAGAAGAAGGGAAGCATTTTACCGGGAGGAATCATTAAGAGGCAATCAGTAAGATAACCTTTTCGAACGTTCATCACATGAAAATGTTCCTCTCGCCAAGGAAGCTTTTCCGAGAGGTCCCCCGGGACGTGAAAAAAGATGCTGACGAATGCTCGCTTTAGATCAACAAAATATCTTCCTCGTGCAACTTAATTGCTGCCTCCCTCCGGTCTCCTTGCTGGAAAAGGGAGCTATGCATGTGTGGCGGGCAGTGACAAATGTGCATTGCCATTTTTCAGCTTTCAATAAAGAACCGAAGGGGGATGATCGCGAATGTGTGCCTGGAAACGATGCAACGCCAATTTTTTTTTTGTCGATCGGCAAAATCCAACATCAAAATGTGCCATGAGCAATTAATGTCCACATGAAAGTGATTAAAAAAAAAAAAAAAAGAAAATGTAAATGTTCGCATAATTTCCTTAACGTTTCAGACAGATCAGCAACTTTTTGTAAAACCGTCTGTGCAAGCAAGTGATTTATTTTTCGATCATGTTTTTTAATAATTTAAAACAATTCGTCAACACTCGAATATCAAGATATGCGTTTGGGAAAAAACTTGGATAAGGAAAGTTAAAAAGAAAAAGTAAGGAAAGTAATCTAAAAGCAATTTCTCTGCTCTCGAAAAGAACTTGAAAGCTCCTAATGATTTTGAGTATTGATGTGAGCGAATGATTGTTATAAATTTCATTCATTTTTTCGATATATTCAAATAACGTGTTAAATTATTCCTTGGTTATGCAGAACGAAAATAATAAAAGTTATATATAGCGTATGTAAAAATATATGTATATACATTTAGAACGCCAAATTAATGAAAAATATACATTTATGTGAAAATAACAGTGTTTCGTGAAAATAGATTTGTGAGAGCCTTGAATTATAGTAAAAACCACAATTAACTACATAAAGGATTATTCATTTATTGCTATGTTCGCTTGTAATAACTGGTATCTTAAAATGAATTTAACCGCAATGTATATAGTGGATTCCGGTTAATGTCATCGCTGAAATTATATTATAATTGATATTAACCAAAGTTAAATTAACTAGAGTGGAAAGCGGCTCCAAGGTTTTGTTCTAGACTCCAGACGGAGGAAAGATTCGCATTTTTACGCTTTTTCACTTACGTAAGACGTTGGGAAATAGGTTATTTCACACGTCAGGATTTGCATCACAGCAGAAGTCACTCAAACCTTATAATTATAATGGAAGAAAATTCTGAAACGTGAACATCATCGATTTTTATAAATGTCCGTGGTGTTTTTCCAAAACCGTTCAAATAAGTACGCGAGGAGTCTCGCAGGAGATTTGCTTGAGACCGGGAAAAAACGGGAGCAAAATAAATATCCCGAGCTTTTACATTATTCGCCCATCGGCGGAAGGAAATTTGCTCGCCGCTCAAGTAAACCGGAAGTGGGGCACCGTGGTCAGCGGTGCGCGTCTCTTCCCGTGATCAATGACGCAGGGGAAAATATCCGACGCCCGAATCATTTAACGAGTGCCGGAGAGTTTTGAGGAAAGATTTTGAAAAATATTTTTTTAAGACCGGAGCGCAGCCCTCTGCCCCGACTGGTCCGGAGCACGTGAAGCAAGATGACAAACGTATATAACGTTTTGGCAACGAAAGAAATGTGTAGGACAAATTTTTGGAGCCGCCGGAAAAATTTTCTTTTTTTTTTCTCTCCGAGACTTACACTTTTCAGTTTTTTATATTTCATCTGGATTACTTTTTAGTCTAAGCATTTTTCCAGTCTTCCTCCGGTCTAATAAAGTAATGCATTTTATATAATATTGTTCGGCCGAATTTACAATCTTTTTTTTCTTTTTTTTCCCCCGTTTTTTCGCCGTCTTCCTGATAAGATGAAAATGCATTTTCATTATCTTGAAGCAAGCCGGATTTGTTTAACATTGTAATCAAAATAATGAGGGATTTTATACTGTGAAAAACCATTAATTAACGCGAAAAATTATGTACGTTGAAATATGGAGGGGTTTTGCTTTAAAGGAAAAAAAAAAAAAAAACTTTGTAATATAAAGTTTTGGAAATTCATTAACAGGAAGCCGTGAAGCTTCAACATCATCCTAAAATACCAAGTTCAAAATGGGCCAATTACTTGTAAGACTTATCCGATGTATGAAAAAGTTTTAATGCAAGCTATCGTGCTTCCGGTCATAAATCCCGAAACATTTCCCGTTCCCGAAGGAGAGAAAAACTACTGCGTTTTTACGGGTGAAGAGCATAAAAGTCCATCATTTTTCCATTCAGATTTTGCTTCTCTCACCCAGAAATGGAATTTCATCCATTTTGACGGAGACATCGTTAAAAGGAAAAAACTCTCACGAAAATAATTCCTCATGCTTTAGAATCTCCTCCTGACGTTCATCCTTTTTTCCGAAAAGAACGGACTGTGTCGCTAAGACCCGCAAAACGCCATCGACTTCGCTTTCTGTCTGCTATTGCGCCTGCATATAAATAAATATATCAAGCAAAGTGCGAAATTTAAAAAATACGAGTAATTTATCTTTGCGTTTACCGGTAACGAAGAAAAAAAAAAAAAAACCCCTAAATTTTTCCTCGTTTCACTCTTGTCAGGTTTACATTCGGTGCGCCTGAAGTATCCGGAAACGCCTTAAACGTGCAAGTTTTCTTTTCCCCTGCCTCGATTCGAGTTCAAACAGCGTCCGCCGTGCGATCAGGTTACCAACGTGTGTTTCGTTGAGATAAAAGTAAAAATATTCCATCTTAGATTTTGGTTTGGGGAGATACGGAAAATGGACGGTAAAGGTGGAAATCGATTCGGGGTTTTCGGATGGAAAAATTACGATGATTTGATGGTGTCGGTCCAGTTGCAGCATATCACAAGGATGAACCAAGTTTTAATGAAATCCGGGATTATGCAGAGATTTAGCCGAGGGAATTAAAGTGAAACTTTGGGCAATCAACATGGGAGTTAAAACCGATTTGTTATAACGTCGGATTAATCAAATTTGCACTTGGCTTTCCTTGCACGAGAACCGTCGGGGGCCTTAAGACTGACTGATTCGACTGCGATTTTTCGCCCTGTACAGACGTGTTTTTCACACGAGAGCCATGCACTGAATAAAACAATCCCTACGACATGGATTGACTCTTCATAAGAAGAGTCGCAAAATTTATTCAGTAAATTGTGCCCCAAGGAAAAAATGCTTGAAAACTTCATGGAAAGCTGAAAAAAGACGCGGGGAAAATAAATCTAAACGCAAGTAAATAATTAACTTTATCGCATCATCAAATAAATTTTATAACTCTGCATGGGTGAGTATCAATCTCACGTTCTGCATAGGTAAGCCTTTGGTATTTTCTCTCATCCATTATAAATATAAAATTTATTTTTTTCATAAGAAAACGTTATTGCTCGTCTCGGTTCGCTGCTTTCAAATCGAAGTGTGGATCCAATAAGCGAGACAAGGAGTACTCACCTGTTGAACAATTCGATGTTAAAAAACACGTATTCTCCGCTGTCGACCATTTTCAATTCCTCCGCAGCCAGCAGAATTTCCCTTACGGTGTCCGGATTCGCGCAGACCACGACAACTGCAACGGCAACAGCGAAAAAGAAAACGTCAATTATTTAAATTTTAACTTCAAAAACGATTGGCTGCGGCAGTGTGCGTCAATTCCGTACCTTTCCGCGTCCCGGTCTGCAGCATCGCATGCTGCCCGTGGCTATTATCTTTGGGCGTTTTCTCTAGCCGAAGCTTTCAAAAATCTAAGTGCGGGCGCGGTTACTCTGTTTTCGACATATCTGCAGGAATGCCCTAAATCCTTTTCCTGCGTGCTCGAAGGGAGAAGATGCAAACGAATGCAAGTTTCGATAAGTTTTTTATTGCAACGGAAACCGTTCCGTCGGGCGTCGTCGAGGCGAACGGCGGAATGATCCGCGAGAAATATGAAATCTGTTGTAAACGTTCGGTGTCCTCGGAAAATCTTGCCCGCTCCGGGGTTTTCGAATGTCGAACATCGAAGATTGTTGTCTGATGGGGGAAGGAAAAACCGAACGTGAGATTAACCACGATGAACTTCTCGAATCGTTTTCAAGAATAAACGAGGAAAATGATCTCTTGAATAATCCGGTGCGAGAAAGAGGATTCCTATTAGACCCGGAAAACGGGTGGAAATGAAGTGGAGATAGTGGAGAGCGATGCACGTCAAAGTTTTCCCCACGAAAACGTGTAAAAAGCAAAGTGCGATTCAAAAACCTTTAAAAGAGAAAAGGGAATTGGAAAGTTTCATATAAAACGCCGAAATCTTTTTCCTCTCTCCCTTCCCTCCCAGAATTTTCCCGAATCCGCCGGAAAACCCCCGGCGGATATCTTCACGTCGCGAGCGCACATAATAAGCTGCATTTAATTTTGTCCGCAACAGGAGTACGCATGAAGTTTGTCGACATTTGGCAAACCAGGGAGAAACGGGGAGATACCATCGCCCGAGTGTAAAAATCAAAAAATTTTATGTCCGACATATTTGCCAGATGAAATGAAACACATGGAACTTTTAAACGTATCCGTGTTGCAGATCATGCAAAACAGTCAATTACCAAAATAGTATACCCAAAACCATTGTGCCAGATAAAAATGGCGGGTGCACGAAATTAGCAACAGCTTTATGAATTTTATTCTTCCTTTGTTGTCCACTTTATAGCGTTGATTATTTGGCTCGAAAGTTTTCCCCATGGTAACTTAATAAATATAAGTCCTCGATTTTTTTTTAATATCAATAAGATCGGATACAAGAAAGGCCATTCATATTTTTGTTTGTTTTTTCAAAGGAAAATGTTTTTCAAAAAATCTTTTTCAATCATCAGAAAAGTAACGTTGGGCAATCCTTTTCAAAATAAAAGTGTTATCGTTTGATTTTTTTATTAATTTCAATCCTGCAAATGATGCCCGGGAAAATTGAAAAATTTCTACTTAAATAATAATAATAATTATAATAGTAATAACAATAATAATGAACATTTCAAATAATTGTTCTTGAAGTTGCCGAATGTAAAACAAACAATTTTCCATTAAGCGCAAGACTAGGATTTTCCTACATTGTTGAATAATATCCCCAGTTTTTCATATACATATGGATGCCGTAATATTTATAATACGTACGTATAAATGGACAGGATATTTTTATTCACTCGAACTCTAAGAAATTACCTTCCAAAATCTATTTTTTAAATTTTTTCATTATACAGTAAGATTGTTACATCCGACGACATTCCTGAAGTCGGAAAAATAAGTAAATAACCGTATTAAACATTCCGTCAGAATTCCTTATGATATTGTAAAAGCTGACTCAACAATTGCACACTTTGTAATTGTAGAAAATTCCATTTATGATTCTTCCATTGCATCTCCTTTTATATTTAAAAGTCTCGTTTTTCCGATTTTGTGCAGAAGAGCGTGTATAAGAAATGAGGAATTCGCAATTGATATGTAATATTAAATCAATCACATTCTATCTCGGTGCAAAATTCAAGAATCTGAGACTAAACTTCCATTTCATTAGTACTAAATTGTGTTACATCCCGTGACGTTATTCACAATTCTTTGATAAATAACTCCAAAACTTTGAGATGGGAAAATCACGTCAAGTACGAACTGCAAAATCCAATCGTCAGCAATCTAGAAATCTACTACATCGAAAATATTGTTAAGGACACAATCCCGAACAATTATATGGTTCGATATATAACTTATGCTGGATGGAATATTTGACATTTACAAATATTATTAACAAAGCATTAACATGCATAACAAAAAAATTAGTCTGAAATGTTGCTGTTAATATCTACGAATGCAAAAAATCGGAAAAATCCAAAGGTTTTTCCCGTATGTCTACCGCAACTTGTAAAATGCCCAACGCTTTAAAGAGATATGATTATGCCGCGCTTTCTTTACACTCTTCACAAACATCCCCATGCCCGTTTGAAACGGCACCTGCAGAGGTAAAGAAAACCCCCGGAAAATCTCAAATAGCGGAGGCTTATAAGCGCAATTGTGCGTCTCATGCGGAAAGCGATTATAAGTGGAAAATTACACTAATTAGTTAATTATAGCTCCACGCTGAAAACGGTTCCTTTCTTCATTGGATTACTTGAAACAACCGAAAAAATGAAGGAAAATTTCGATCGATCACTCCTTTAGGAAAAGCGCCGACTTTGCGAAAATGGTAGATGAATCGAAGAATCATGGAACTTAGACAAATTTGAAAGGGAGGCACCGGAAAAGCCTTTCGGATCTGCAGATCCGAATAACAAATATCCACTAACACAATGAGAATTAATCAAAAGGAGCTTTTGCTGGGTGGAAGCAAAGAAAAATAAACCCGTGGCTCGTCATTTTCGCGTTATCATTTCTATGGGTTGAAGAACCGAAAGACGCGGGTCGATCAAAAAGTGCTATGCTTTCCCGAAAGAAAAAAAGCGAATTGGACCGCATTTCGCCCGGTAAAATTTGCCCCTCAGCTCCGAATATGCTTCGGGAACGGGGCAGAGGATTATGCTTTGACTGCATGTGGCACTTTGCGGTTCTCATAAGGTCGGAAAGTCGCTTTTAAAACAAAGCGATCGTTACTTAACCCCAACCGCGTTTTTAATGATTTTTCCAGGTTGAAAAAGAGATTAAAACAGGGATGAAAAGAGGCTTTCAAAATTAATGCTTCCAACGTTCCACTGCGAACGGCCCGAGCTTCGGGGGATGGAAAGCCGTCGCAAAACTCTCGTTTGCGAAACACTGTCGGCTGCAGGTTATTAGCAGAAAAGGAGAGATTAGTTGGAAAATTCAAGTTACTTCCCCCGGACACTTCAGGATTATGGCCAACTGACCCTTTCATACTTCGCCTTCACGGATTGAAAAACGAAAGAATCCTCCTTATCCGTTAGGGACCATCAGGTATTTTGGAAAAACCCACCACAGCTTTGCCGAAACACAGAAAAAGAAAAGCGGAAAAACAGAACGAAAATGGCATTTGTTCCAAAAGGCATTCCCTTACGAACCAATTTCCTCCATCGGTGGCAGGCCGCCCACTACATTAATAAATATTTTACACGTGTACCGCATAGGTTATATCCGGCAATGAATAATACACGAATGATGGCTTAAACCTGGAAAAGGATCCTAAAATGCCACAGCAAAATAAATCATCGAGGCATCAGGCACATCATCGCTTTTTTTTTCTATCCACTTATCGTGTCACATATTTATATTTATATAATTGCGTTTACAATCTTTACCGATTCGCCCTTTATACATGAGTGTACAGTCAGAGACCACAAGTTAAATATTCCGCACAAGTCGGAGAATATTTTCTTCTCACACTGTCGCGAGAATAATGTGACTTACATCAGAATGGAACTCCCTGGAAGGAGCCCATAAATCAAAATCAATGTCGGAATTTGCAAATTTCCCCCGAAATCATTTTCTGCCGCATGTTATGTAGATTCTTATAATTTTTTTCTATTCCAGGAGAGGTGGTCGCGGGGAAGGAAACACTGTACACAATACTTCGATAACTGAAATATTTTTGCGAACGGTGAAGGATCGCGTCCGGGAAAGCGTTCATCCTTTTGCTGCCGGATTAAAAATTCGAACGTTAATCGACCCGAGGGAAATGAAACCCGGGTTTGCGAGAGGAAGAGAGAAGGGAAAAATTTAAGGCATCGCGATCATGTAGAATTACCGAATTTTTGACGAATTGTGAGCCCAAACTCTCGTTTTACTTATTTTTTACTGGAAGAATGAGAGAAAAATCAATTTCAACTTCAACTCACTGACATTAAAAAAAAAAGTGAGTGATACTTCCCTTCCGGTATCGGGGTAATTTCACACGTCGTCACTGTATAATTTCCCTATCAGTCAAAGAACGTAAAAATCGTTTTTTTAATGCGCACCCTGCGGAAAACACAAAATTTTCACGAGAAAATTAGGCACGTCAAACGACACACAAAAGGGGATCAGCTCGGCAAGACTGACAAATATCGGAAAATGAAATGTCAACACCTCCTGAATGCATCTTTGCTTCAAATATCAGCAGTAAACCTGCTTTTCACGGGCTTATTAAAGCATTCATCTTTTAATAACGCAAGCGCGCTACATTTGCCACATCCCAAGTTTGCTTTCTGAATGACGCAATTTCCTTTTCTGCGATACCTACAACCGGACGCGGTTCGGCTGATCGTCTGTCGCCCGCCGTTAGCCGCACATGTTGCATTACGTGAAGAAAAATCTGATTTTACTTACTCCTCGATCGCGCGGTGACTTTCGTCAACAGGCGAGCGACATCCTCCGGCGTGACTTTGTTCTCGTCGAACTTCACGTGTATGTTCGAGGTCTCGTTAATGGCTCGGTATATGGCGGAGGATGTAAAATGGCAAATTGAGTTTCCGAACCTTGCCTCCTCGTCGTGGTTGTGGAACAGGAATCCGGCTCGTTTCCAGCCGTAAAATTCGAGTATTTGCTTCATCGCCTCGCCGACGAGGTTATGCGATCCCATCATCCTCGTTATGGTCTGAAAACCGTTCGTTTTGTACTTGAACGAGGCGGCCTGGGCGCCTGCGGTGAGAACGGGTATCCCCCACACCGAAGCGTATCTCGCAACGGGCGCAATCACATAGTCGCATACGGGCCCGAGGAAGGCATCTGGAAAAGGATTTCCGCTCATTTCGGGAAAGCCGGATTTTGAGAGTTTTCCGATCGGACTTGTTTCACAGCTTTTTGCCGGCCACGCTGGGAAGCCGCGGAAAATGATTTTTTTTTTTTTTTTCGTCTTTCGTGAAGGGATTCGCTGACGTTTCGCGCGCACGAAGCGGTCCATCGGAACGGCTTCCTCCCGGGCAACCTTTCGTTATCTGAACTTTCCGTGGACGCAGGGGAGCGAAATTTCGGAATCAAACCGATTACCAGCGTAACGAAAATACATTTCGGCAAAAAGGAACGTTTTTCGGAAAACCATTTGCGCTTGTCGCTAATGGAGGCATCTACTTTTGCCCGGCAGACGGAAATAGATCCACCACCCTTGACTTTTCAACAACGATATTATGCCTAATAATAAATCTTTCCTTTCCCTGCCGCGATATTTCATTTACGTGTGCAAAAATTTTGGCGTATTTTGTGCGCCATTGAATTTCAAATGCAAACCGTGGTAACGGCACCTCCATCGGAATCCATACAAATCTGTTGATCGCGGGTTAATAAAACAGAAAATAAAAAGGAAACGATCCTTGCATATTTTGCTATCTGAAAGTGAAATTTAACATTTACATATCGATTGTTCTCCGGATAACTTCCTAATCGCCCCGCGAACTTCTTCCTCACTACGTAAGTGGAGTTTATTTTGGAGAATTGTCCCATCGACCATTCGTAGACTGTTTGAATCTTTACATTAAATTTATGATTCCCTCCAGAATTCATTCATTTAATTCGCTTTCGCGAAGTAGATAATTAAAACTGAAGTGCCCGTAAGGTAATGCGAGGGGCAAATTTGGTTCGTATGTAAACGCAAATGTAAAATAGCATCTTCGCTCCGTTAGAATCGGGGCATGGCGAAGGAAAGGAAATCCGACAAACACAAGTTTGGGCATTTGGGAACAGCGGCACAGGGAAGAAAAATAAAATTTTCCGTCGGGCCGAAAACGCAATTGTGAAATATTTATTGTAGGCAAAAGAAAAAAAAATTTGCAATCAGACATTATCTATGAGTGCTATGCCAATCAGCTCGACTGTCGCTTGGGAAGCTAATGTCAAAAAAGAAACGAAAATGAAGAATCTGTTTCCGTTTTTAACAATATTCATTTATAGCTACCGGCGAATTTATGGTTTTGGGGATAATTTTTGAACCTGCAGGAAAGCAAATGAAGCTGCACGTTTCCTCTGCGGGGATGGAAACTGTGGAATTACATTTTTCTCTTGCGCGTAAGAGGATTCCGAATCGTTTTCTTCTTTTTCTTTCTCCTGGATTACCTCTGGAGAAATCCGAAACGGTTTGCCATGAGATGCAAAGTTTGCATTAATTGCGGAAGCGAGATTCGTATTATATATCTTCATTTATGTGGAGCTATTTAACCCGGATTTCTTTTTAAATTTCTCGTGTGTTTTATTATCTTCCCTCCCAGTTCATTTTTTTGCGAAGTCGCGAATTGTGGAACATCCCCCCGCGCCCGAATGACTGAATTTTAGGTTATTTATTGGGAGGCCCCGCAGGTTGCCGGCTCCCCAGTGACTCAACACAAAATATAAAAATCATTTTCGGTTATTAACCGTTCGAATTGGCGAAAACTTCGTTCCCTGCTATTTTGCATAAAATCTATTAACCATTGTTCGCCAGTCACCCCCTTGCCGACCAAGCGCCTGTTCGAATTTAATAATCCGATGACTTTTCCCAATCAATTACTCCCCTTCGGAAGCAGGGGAGGGAAAGGATTCTTAATCGCTTACTCATCGAAAGGAAATCGAAATTTTCTCGGATTTACCGTTTGAGTTCGGTGCGCGGAATTTTTCCGACAGTCGAAACCCGAGAGAGAGAGAGAGAGAGAGACGTTCGTCAGTAGCTGAAAAAACCGGCCAAATAAGACCGAAGTTATGAATTATGCAGCGAGTTGGCATTCTCCGCATGCGGAATCGCCGACGCATGACAAAATGAAAAAAGGTCTACATTCCAAATAAGAGAACACAAAGAAAAGCAAAGTCATCGCACACTAAATGCCTTAGGTTTTTCATTATATAAAAATGATATCAGCAGTCTCTGGGATATATTTAGAAAAGCCGTCATGGCGAAGCGTAATAAAGCAGTTAATCATAATCGGGACGGCCGCGGCCGTCACTCCCGACTCGAACTCGCCGATTCATTGCCAGAGATCCTGCGATTCGAATAATACCTGGAGTGACGTAATGTTTAGGTACGAAACTGCGAGAGAGAAGAGAAAACGGCCGAAAGTGCGCTGAACCCCGAGCCAGAAGCCAGCCGCATCGGCTCCGATCGTTGACTTTCGGCCAAAGCCTCCGCTTTCATTCATCCGATCCGGCGGGAGCCAACATTCACTTCGTTATCCCTCAAAATGCGGGAGCGGGGGATCGTTCAGAAAGCACCAGATGAATCCCGGCAAGCGCGGAGGCCCGGGTTCAAGCATCCGCGTCCCCCTTTTGAAGTGACGCCGACCGAGATTATAACGCGGCATTGCATTTTACCAAAATCTCATGAATTATTAAACGTGCGGATTAAAAGCGTGGAAGCGTTGGTTGCACGGCAGCAAAATTTCCCACGTCGTTATATAATCCACCGCAAGGAAATTATGCTTCCCGATGAATGACGGAAGGCTATCGTTCAATCATTCCCAGCAGCAAAAAAGCCGGATTAAAAACGGATTAAATTAATATATTTTAATATATATATAATACATATAAAATGTACGTGACCGTATTCGTGTATTGGTGAAGCGAATATGGATAATTACGTACGCATGTGTTTGCACGTAATTATTTTCCTTCACATAATTTTTAATTTTCTTGTAAGATGATGCATTTTTTCAAGTTGGCGAAGCGAAACTCGCTTAACTTAAGCAACAGTAAAATGTAGCTGTATTTCCGCGAGCGCAGTTTATCTGGTCCGGATACAAGTTTAATAAAATTTAATTCTCTGCCCGAAAATTAAAATGTCTGTTTTTCGCAGCGATTGCAATGGTATTGTACAGATTACGTGTGAATATGCTGTTTACGTGTGTGCGAGAGAGAGAGACAAAGAACAATAATGTGTAAAAATTAAGTTTTACTGTCTGGACGAAGATTTTTATGTCCCGCAAATGCTTTGAGATAAATATTCTTTTTCGTTTTTGCCGTGCCTTATAAGGAAACGGCCAACGAGCGCTGCACTTTTACGTTTTATAATTTAACTGATCCACATATCTATCTTAGACAGTGATTTATGATAAATGTACGTATAAACTAAAATCTACAAAAAATAAGATTTATGCTTTTATAAGTAAGTCTTGCCAAATTTATAATTTTTGGAATATTTTCCCAGCCGTATAACTTATACACATATTTATACCCGAAGCAGAAATTTATTGTTCTTGATTCTTTTCAGAGTCAGTAAAACCTGACGCTGAATAATTAATAAAAACAGATTCGGAAGCGGAAGTTGAGAAGGTTTTCATGTACCTCCTAAGAAGTGACACGAGTCTGATTCTGATGATCTGCCCTGCGGTTTCTTTCTCAGCTTCTTTTCCTCCTATTTTCAAATGGAGGGTCCAGTCCGAATGTACGAAACCCGTACCTGGCTCTGCGAATTTCGGCACTGAAACGGTCAGTTACCTTTGACTTGAGAGAATGCTTCTCTTTTTTTCCATTTGCAGACAGGCGAAGGCGCACTTTCCCGCGATTCAAGCCGTTTCCTTATGTGAAGCTCGTCTAGGAAAGGGTTCGGGCCTGGCGGCGATTTCCGGACTGAAAAGATGCGGGCGAGAAGGTTCGCAGCCCTTTCAGCGGCGGGGGGGGGGGGGGTCGCCATCCTGCCGCGGGCTTAAAGGAAGCAATCCTTTCAACTCTTCGCTTTCGGCGGCGAAATTCACTCAGAAATTTAGCAACCCCCGTTGGAATCTACCGATGGCGATGCCTTTGCCGACGCTATTAATTCGCACTCGAATACTGCTTTTTCGGGGTTATCGGAAGCGAAGCGGGAATGGAGCGATTTCCCGATTCTCTCCAACGATAATTCTTCGCTTTCCCGGGCTTTCGGAAATTTTCCCTTACATATCCTATCCTGCCTTGAATCGATACACCCCCGTCCGGGATGCCTAACTTTCTTGCATTGGCAAAACTTACTTTTTCCACCCCCTCACTTCCTTCCCTCTCGGGTAACCCATCTCTTTGACGGCAGACGCCCTTGTGCATGGCATCCAAACTTGTATAACGTTTTTCGAATTAGGAAACGGAGACGAACATCGGAAATGAATGCCGCGAGGAAACGCAAAATTCGCATACCAAAACTGCGAAATTCATATTGAATCCGAAATTTCAATATATATATAATATATAATTGCATAAATAAATTAATGTTTATGGATCTAGTGACGACTTCATTCAACAAAAATTTGATTCACAAAGAAGCGGGAATAAAATAAAAATTCTTTTTTTTTTTTTAAGACTCAGTCATTTTTCTTTCCGAAGGGGTTTATCTGATGAATTGCTTGTTACACTGACGTCTGTGTCGGATTATCTGAGGAGCGCAGTTATCTGTCTCGAAATCTCGGGGAGTTGCGAAGATTCTTATTGAGTAATCCGAGAACAAAGAAATCTAAGGCAGGGCCTCCGAAGTTCGAAAACAACTACTTGAATCGCGTCCCGAGTAGGTCGAGATTATTATGGTTTTTATACATTGCCGCGGGGGAGGTTTTTCGGGGCCGAAATTCGCTCGGTTTCAGTCTCCGCGTCAAATGCCGTCTACGTTCCTGGCCGAGAAATCCAACGGGTTTGAATGAACCTCTCATAATTTACCTTTGGAAGGCCGGCTCAGAGAAATAATTCCGCTGTTGAAAATTTTAATTTTCATAATTTCGGTTTTTTTTGCCACGGCGATGAAACTTCCCTTTTTTTCCCGTAATAAAAGTGACACGAAATTCCAGGCCGAAATTGATTTCTTTGGAGGAAAGAAATCCTCTCTGGGAAAATTTTATTATCGCAATCGTTTCTCAGACCTCAGCGCAATGAAAGATACTACATGTGGATGGGGTATCTCTTACTTAGATTTCCCATGATTAAAAATAATCTAAGAGAAGAAGAGTCTTCGTATAGATAAAATTCTATTAATAAATAATAGAATTCTTCTCTCTGCAGAGATGATCTCTTTTGAATCACTTAAAAAAAAATATTACGTGAATATTCACACTCGTAGAGGCCTCATTTTATACAATCGTCGCATAAAATTGGGTTTTTTTTTTCACGTACGTATTTGTGTATCTTCACCGTTTCACAGTTGTAAATGTTGAATTTTTTTATCTTCCAGAAAATAAGTACCTGCGGATTCCTCTCTTTTTCAACCATGTCGACCGCTGTTCAAGCAAATGTAGATGGTTCCCGCACCGATCACGACCAGAAAAATCGCGAGATTCCATCCGATTTTGACAATAATTCACCTTGCCTTGCAATAGAAGAAATTTGATCATAACGTATTTATGTAGCTGTTCGCGTTCATCGTGGCACCATTGCCTTTGAGGTAAATCTTAAGCTTTCGCCAAAAACTCGTTTCAGACCGAATCGAATGTTGGATGCAAAATTGTTGCGTTTAAATAATCGCCTGCAATATGTTAAGTCTGTGTAAATACAAATCGCACTTCCGTTAGATGAATAACTGGCAGGATTCGAAATCGTATGCAAATGCATTTCTATTATTCGAAACGTATCCGTTCTCAGTGCTTCTCAAGCGTGATTTTTAATTTCGTTTGGAGTCAAAGGAACGCTAAAACCTAAAATACTGCATTTTCCCGGATGGCATAAACCGCAGGTCCCGGTCAGTGTTTCCGTTCTTCGCATACCTTGTAATGAACAGCGGAATAGGTTCCGCGGGATGGAGCGACAAACTTGAAAATATTTCGCCCGGTTGCCCCCATTTTTTTTCTTTCTGTTTCACCCCAGTGAATTGTCTCCCCTCGGGCTTGGGTAAATGTTTTACCTTCAGGTCGACCGGTCGGATGCGTCGCCGGCCAAAGTTAGCGTGCTTCGGGGGCAAGAAGTGACGCCGGACAGGAAAATCGGGGTCCCTTTCAAGGCGGGCTTTGCTGCAGCATCATTAAGTGAGAGCTGCAGTTTCAGGAGGCGAGCCGGAGAACGAGGCATTCGGAAAATTTCCCGGTTCCCGTGCTTCATTCAAAGCCTTGCCGTTTGGGAGCTTTATCTAAAGCGGCACATGATATTTCTCAGCGTTTAAAAAAAGAGCGAGATATAGAGAGTCGTTAAATGGTAAATTGAAGCAAACAGCTCGATGTAAATGTTTAGCTTCAAACTTTTCAATGAGTGAGAACAGTAAATATGTTATATAATATGCAGACAATGCGCAAAGATAAAACGTGGGCGAACTGTAACAAAAACAAAAGTGCGTATTGGACGACAATTGAAAGGAACGGTATTCGGCACGATGAAAACTTTGACAAATTATTAATTTGCGACGTATTAATTAATAATTCCTTTCCTGTCAAAATATCCTCCTAAACAAATAACGAGAAAAACGTTGAGTTAATTCAATGGTGCATTTTTGCAAAAGGATCGATGTGTTCCTTTTGGTGATGGCACATGTAGAGGAAAGGAATGAACGGTCGAAGACCGTGTGAAAGTGTTTACATTCACACTGCGCATATATGTATAATGATGGATTAAAAGTTGTAATGCAGGTAATGCGTGGATGACCCAGTATACAGAGTGTCCCCGAGGCTTTGGTCAATTTGCATCTTTACTGGCTTTGATGAGCAACACTTGGAGTCCTCAGTACGGGACGTTACTTCGGTCCTCACTGTAACTAACTCAAATTTGCATTTCTTAAATTCTTTACAATCTAAATTGGTTAAATAAGTGAATAAAAATAAAATGCTTATTCGCACCGTGAATTCAAAAATTCTGCAATTTTAAAAATTTGACAGGCCATTATCGTCCCGTCAAAGTACATTAAATCGAATTTTAATTAAAAAAAAGAAAAATTTAGTATGAGAAAAGAGTATTACAGGTCGGCAAAGGGATTATGCATTTAAATTAAAAAGTAATTTTTATTTTATTGCCTTTTAAGCTGAAAAAGTGCGTAGTTTCGTTTGAAAAAAAGGAACAGTTTTCGAAAGTATAAGCAGTGGTGGGCTGGTATTTTAAAGCTTTGAAACAAGTCGGAATGTGACACTGTGGTGCATCATACATCGTGACGATACCTACAATCCCTCTCGTGTAAAAATCCACGGCAGCGAGAGGGCCGAGGATGGAGGAGCAGTTTGAGTCTCTGTAGTTGACCCGGATGTCCCATCCGGGAAGGATGCCCGTCGAAGGGCTCGACACTGCGTCCACGGCAAGTCGAATCGCCGGGATTATTTTCCTGAGGGACTGTTCGTGTCCCGGGTCTATGGGTGCTATCACTGCGAGGTGCAGCACTCCCGGGGTGACTGTTCGCCGGGGTCCGTTGAAGAAGTGCTTCTCCGTCGCGTTCTTCCAAAACTGAAGCTGTCTCTCGTCCAGGTGGGGACCGTCCGACAACGTGTTCGCCGTCATGATTTGATCGGTGCGACTGCCGTTTGCGGCACCGTAAACGGAGCGGATCAGACAGAGCACGGCAACGGACGTGAGCATTTGCCCAACCGAGCACTCGGAAAACCTCTCGCTTTCATTCACATTTTCGCCGGTGAATTTCTCCCGATCAAAAAGTTTCATTACTCAAATTAAATCATTCGAGAATCAATGCAGATAATTTATCTGTCATTTTCTCCCCTCGAATCCCGGTTTGCGGGAGGTGGGAAATGGGGAGTGGAAATCATCCGCTGCAGATAAATTTAATTTACATCTTCACCGAGATTTTTTCGCCCAACTTTCGTCAAATATCAAAAAGTTCCTCATCGAAGTCACAAAAAGCTCGCTTAATACTAATAACAAAACTCCGGTTGTATAACGGGAATCAATATAAATTTCAAAGACCGTCTCATCGCACCCATTTTTGACTTTTGATGTAAATGTAACATTTAAATTAGATATTCAACATCGATTCAGAAATTAACCCGAAGCGGATGGCGCAGTACACACACATATATATAAGCGTTCTATTTATTTGCCTTGGAATATCAGCGACATTTAGAGATTTAAATGAAAACAAAACGCTGACGGAACAGGCAAATATTATGCAAATTAAGATTAGATATAAAAACGAAAATATTAAATTTACACTTATTATGCTTTTAAATGAGAGATAATAACTTCCTTGTAACGAGACGGAATGACAAAAATTATACTTGCCGTTACTTAAAACGATTTTTACGTACGTGTAGACTATATTTTTGATTCTCCCTTTACGGCAAAAATATAAAGTGGGATAACCGGTTAGTTAAAGATAAAAAAATGGAAAATTTCCAAATAAAAATGGAACGAAGCCCTCGCTCCTATAAAATGATAATTTAGCTTTTAAATGAAAGCCCAGTTAACCGGCGTTTATTGTTAACATTAACTGGACACGGAGTTTTTTTCGATCCGTCCGCGGCGGGGTGCAAACCATCAGAAATTTTCTTTTTGCCTTCCAGATGGGACACGAGTCCGGAAGAGGGGCGTCGGAGGAAAAATCAAAATGGGCCTTTTTAAAAAGCTTAAAACAGCTTCCAGCGAAAGTTTCATTTCCCGATCCATCCGACTTCGAAAGCAATCCGTTTCTAAAGAGGAAAATCAATTTTCTAACGTGTTTCCCCAGGTCAAGAGCTTCGAATCTGGAGCCGGAGCCAGGCGATGCGAGAAGGAAAGTAAAAAAAAAAAAAAAATCGCTCTGACTCCGCGGGAGTGAAAAAGGGAGCAAAACCGAGACAAACCGAGTGAGCCCCTGGAGCAAGGCGAAATTTCGAAAATACTCGAAGCGCTCGAAAATCCGACACCACGGAAGGAGCTTAGTGTTTCGCGGCGTCGACGCCCCCGAAAACCGGAGGGTGGGCGAAATCGCTCCGAAGCAATCGAGGAAAACTTCGGAAAATCGAATGCTCGAGGAAAGGGAAGCGGACGTGACGTCGACAAATATCGAAAATGCAACGAATCTCGATGCGCGTGCCGTCGGAACCTTAAAAATCTTAAAAATAAAATGCTACGAACAGGAGAGAAGCTGGAAGAAGCGCTTTCGAAAATGTCGCATATGGAAATTGACTTAGGTTCGGGGCTGACAACTGACCGGTCTTCGCCGTTCCACATTCGCTTTTCGGGGACAGCTTCGATCCCTGACGCCGGACACAAAATCCTGTTTGTACACCCTGTTGTACAAATTCGGTATCGATGATCCAATCCGATGAAAAGGTTTGGCGACAGGTAAGATTAAGTCCCGATTTTCCTCCTCCTAAAGTGCTATCTTTAATTTCGAAATGAGAATGAATGACTCCAATATGCGATCCATTGTCGACTCTTCTCTTCTTCAAAGTCCAAATGAGTCGTTTTAAATTCGAAATTAGATGATGACCTGGTCCTCCCTTTGCAAACGTTTATGTTTGTATAATTAAAATTTGATGGGTTTTTTCATATTCCCATAAATAAGCGATGGGAAAAAGGAAAAAAAATTGCAGCCCCAAACCGGACACGTGAAATATAAAAACAAGGGGATGAAATTTTGATAGAGGGATAAAAGAAAATAAGTTTCATTCTCATCCCGTTACGTTATTGATTCATGTCGCGGACACCTTCGAAACATGTAATTTTTCCCGTCTCCCGCGTCGATTACGCAGGTTTACACCCCTTCGTTCAAAGGGTGGAATAAGCATAATAAGAAGCGAATCCCCAAGTAGAAAGAAATTCAAAAGGCAAAAACCCACGGAAACGAGTTACTCGGTGCTGCATCCGGTTTCGAAAAGGAGAGCAAACGGCCTGGGACCGTCGGATGCGACAAATATTTGACCGAGGAGCCGAAATTATCGAAACGTCAAAGGAAAAACTCCCGGAAATCGGAAAAGCGGCAAAGCAAAAGTCAAAGCTGAATCCCGTTTCCCCAGGATGTCGTGCTCTGAATGCTCATTTCCCGGTGCGCAAGAAAAAAAAGTACTTCCTCCTTCGTAGTTTCCCAAATGCGTCTTTTCGCATTGCACTTTACATGGTCCCAAAGTGGGCGCGATTCGGGGCGAAAATCGGATCCGCCACCCGCGTATTCAAAAAGGTTGTGTTTCGCCGGCACTGCAGGGGATGATCGCATCTGATCATTGGGTTGACGTTCGAAGGGAAACTCGTAAGCGAAAACAAACCCCAAAATTTTGAAATGCGTTTTTTTAGTCAAATTTCACCCACGAAAGCATGTATATATGTATATATATAATAAAAGAGGAAATAAGTCAGATGAACGTGGCATATATAAACGCGCGATTCAGATCAAAAACTCAATTTAACTGAAATTGGGGTTGGTGATGAATAAAAACTTCAACGAGAAAAAACTACTTAAACTGGTGCACAAAACAGTATTTTTCTTTTTGTTCTTGGTAATGGATTAAACTCATTTAACTTCTCTCGCCGAAATTATATTGATAAATCTACCAATAAATGTAAAAAATGCATCTAACATTTTCTATTCCCTTAATCTCGTTATGAGCTACTAATTAACGGGAAAAGGTGTTTTGCGGCAATTGGAAAATTTGAAAAGAAAAATGAGTTGAAATAATGTAAAGAAACTAGTTTGGAGGAGAAAATTTTAGATGTGCAATAAAGGCATTTTATTCGAAATGAGAATAGATTTTATATCCGGGAATATCTTCCGAACAGAGAAATCTTACGCTTTTTATGGTATCGGCACATGGAGGAGACGAAGTAGATTTGATTTTAAAATAGAGTTGTATAGCGTACCATTCCATTTTCTTATTTAATCAGAGGAGAATGAAAAAAGGAAGACCGCCGTTTTTTTTGCAAAACGGCGAAAAAGAAAAGAGTGAAAAACTTTCTTGCGGCCCCGACCATGGAACTTCATACGATTTACGTTAATTTTAATGTTAGTAATTCACCGGCAAATGACAAGCTCCTGAACGGGAGAAAAGCCGCTTTGACCGGAGTGAAAAGGAGCATTTTCCGACGCGAAAAATATGTTAGGTAGGCAAGATCAAAATTGCAAGTGGAAGAAAAAGGAGCCGGAATGATGAACGGTGATGATGAGTTTCCAACCTAATGAGAAAATTATAAAATTAAGCCTTTCAAACATCTTTGATCCGTGCCACCCACAGGATGACAATTCACGTTGAATCACCGGCAAAAAACGACAGACCAATTCAGCATCGAACAAAGACCGGATTCAAAAACCTTCTTCCGGTAAAAGAAAAAGAAGAAATTGTTGTGGGAAAGAGACTGTCTTTACCCCCGTCGTGAAAAGTGTCTCAGAAGTACTTTTCTTTTATGAACAGAGAAGAAACCCTAGCAGAAATCCATGGGAAAAGCCATCCCGCTGATATTTCATAAGGAAAAACGGGAAAGCCGTACCGTAATCGCTTTCATACGATGAATACACATTCGATCGTTTATAATTTAAGACCTTTATATATATATATATTCACGTTAAATGATTTCAAAAAAACTGAATTTGGCTCAGGGAAATCTATCTCGGTATAAAAGAATCCAAAAACTTCCGAAAGGGAATAAAACCACGATTTTTATTGATATTGAAGGATAATTATTTTACTCATATTCTAGGGATCACTTCCAGAAACACTAAAACGAAATTCAATCGCAGGTTCGATGTTTTTGAATTTTGAAGTATATGTTAGATTTATGGTTATTGCATTACCCCCCCCACACACACACACACACACACACACATCAATCGATGAAACATTAGTTATTGTTCTCTTAACCTTCATCGGCCCACTACTATGGGTTTGAGTTGTCTTGTACATGGGTGGTGCCAGAAAATTAGACATGAAAGGAGATACCTGTGCCAACTTTCAATTAACGAAATCTTTTTCGAGCTACGAAAAGTTGTTCTCAAAATGTGTTAAATCTTAATTAACTCCATTTGGGTTGAAATTGAATTTAAAAAATTGCAATTGAAATTCACGTGAATTAATTTCCGATTACTTGTTGAAAGGCAACTTAATTATTCTAATGACATCCTCGCTTTAATCGTTTGGAGGAGATTTAAAAAAGCGAAAGGGTTGAAAAATAAAATTGCCTTATCCATTACTTACATTACATCTTAGCCGTTTCCGCTTTACACAACTCTCCCCTAAAATAACCCCTTGGAAATAATCTAACATCACAATATATGTATGCTTCTTTCTGTTTCAGCAGTTCGTACTATCATGCGAACTCCTTAGTAAATAGTAAATAAATTAATAATATAACTTCCTTTACGTTATTATTATTAGGTTCGGACATGAATGCGGACGGTTAATAACCCACACATAAATTTTTATTGACCATTTTAAAAGTGCCAGTTTCAAATGATATTTCGAATCAAAAACAAAGGCATTACCGCAATACATTCCAGTAAATTGTATTTTACCATTTCCTAAATTATTACCTATTTGTGTACTTATAAGTAGCACATACTAAATGCTAGCTGCTTTAAAGGAAAATCTTAAATAAATTCTGCATTTAACAAGTTAAAGTTTACAATAAAATGCATCTGAGAGTACAAAAAACTTTACACCGAAGGTATCGAATGCATTCATTACAATCGATTTGTTTTTCGTTAACAATAAATTCTGTCTCCTTTTACGTAGTAGAAGAACTGGTTTAAAACTCTAATTCTTAAATATAAATTTATCTATTTCCGTATGCTTATAATAATATCGTCGTAAACCTCTTCTGTCGCAGATGCAGACGGCTAATTTATGGTCCCCCAGATCAACGAAATAAATCACCTAAGTTAATGCTGATTCATTAGTTTTTGCAATTGTTTTTGACGGTAATTTTTAGGTGGTCCAATGAAAAATACTTCATAAAAATAATGGAAATAATGATGGGGATTATGACGGTCATGAAATACACATGTAGCGGACGGTTTAGATCCTTCAAAAAAATAAAAAAAACAACCGAACTTTTAACCTGAGCACCTGAAGAGAACGCCAAATTAACGACAGGTTTTGGAAGCACGGGCAAAAAGTAATCGAACTCAGTTTCAATATTCTTGAGGCGATGAAGGGTAAAATTCGCATCAACTTTCCGCGTTTAAGGGAGGAAAATTCTGACATTTTCCCTTCCCTGGCCATTGTTCACCTCCAGGATGTTTATATTTCAATTCCCAGCCCCAGCTTCCGTTCTCCTTCACGTATCTAATTTAATAGGCCTCACTTCGTCGGTCGTATAACCTTTTTACGATCAAGGATTACTTGCGTCCTCCGCCCCGTCCTCGTTCTGGGGCGCAACTTTCGACCCCCAAAATGAATTCAATCCGGTTGTGGCTGTGCCATCAGATCCGTGCCACATTTCCGTCTGTTCCAAGCCGTTCCCACGATTTCACCGCCATCTGAGATCCGGCATCGAATTCACCTGTTTTGTATTTCAAAATCAAATCTTCCTTCGCGTTGCGGGGCGTTGCTGTAGTTTTCGCGGCAGGTCAGCCGGATCACTTCACGTAACGTTTTCTCCCAAAATCCATCCATCCGCACTTGTTTCAATCTCAAATTTCGGTCTTCCCGACCGGCATTTGGCAATGGTGTGCCAAATAAGCAGCGCCAAGCCCTGGAAAAGCCGGACATCTCGCATTTCATTCCATATGTCCGTCAAATCGATTGGGTTCGACAGATTTCATCGGTCGGTCCATTTAAGTTTCAAATGAGGACTCCGGCGCGGGGAGCGAAAATTTCCTCCTCAACTTTCCTTAATTCAAAAATGAAATTTTCCAATCCTTCGACGTGCGAATATTTTTACGCACAGGGAAAAAGTGGAAGAAGCTTTATGTGACGGGATAAATGCACGTTTTCGAAGGCTTTGCAAGAAGGTAAAGCTTCCTCGATGCGCAAAGGCCAGAACGTAAAAAGAATTCGTATTTTTGCGAATGGAAAATCCGTAATGTCGCCCGAAACACAATTCGTGATATTTTCAATACATTCCTTTAAATTAAGCTACTTAAACAAGAAATAATTTATTTAAAATATTAAATTTGGATTTTAAAAAAGGCGCAGCCTTTCTTGGAACGTTTTGTTTTTGCCCATTTACAGTTGAGACTTAAATTTTTCATACAGAAGCAAAGTAGAAAGTAAACGTATATAAATCCTTTTCGTCGTCCGACGTGCCGGAATGTCGCTGCCATTGGAAATTTTCAAAAGGGTAAGATTATGAACAACCCCTACGGTCAATGACGACCGTAGTCATCAAAGATAGAACCCGTAGGTCAATGCAAGTTCCTTTTCTCAAGGGCTTCGCTGTCGTCTTCGGGACCAGGCTAATCGCTGGAAAACCGCATTCTTGGTAACTTCCTGTTTGAGCATAATGTTCAAGTTTCAAAGGCGGCTGATTTACGCGATTCTCATCGTTTCAATTTGTTCCCGATACCTCTTTTGCAGCCCACTCCCTGAACCGAGAGTACTCGACGGGTACAACCCAAACGTTAAGTATGCTCTGATGAATAGATCGTAACTCGATCTTTCGTCCGCAGACTCCGGATCGTGGTCAAACTTCTGTCCTTTATATACTTTTTTGGAACAAACAAGTCTTTTTCAATTTTCCCGATAAGTTTTGCGACATATGAAGATTTTCCAGCATCGATTTCGGTACTTTTCATCAGTAACACATTTCATAATCGTACTTCGTACACTTCGGATTTATCTGATACATTTCATTTTCCCTCTTTAAGTTCCATTCAGCACGGTTGTTTTTCCGGTTTCAACAATCTTTCAAATTGTCGGTTGGATTATATTTATATGTGTATATATATACATACACACATATGTATTTTACATTTAATGCACACACTTCTCTCTTCCATTTATCTCGCAAACTTTTTCAAATTTCCATTCTCTATTTCGACTACCGTATTTGCATCTTCTTATCTTTTCTCGCACAATGAAGCGCCAGCGAATGAAATACTTTCATTCAAAGATAATATATCGAAATGTTTCCTTGAAAGGCATCCTCCGACGTTTTCGGTACACGCCAAAGAAGCTTGCTTTTACTCTGTCAGAGCATTAAAGCTTCCCCTTTATTTCGCAATCTCGTTTTGCCTTTGTTGAAAAAGAAAAAAGCTCGATTTTCCCGATTGCCATGCAGAAAATGTTAAATATCGACAAACGTGCGAACTTTTAATGACTTGACCATATTCAAATGCAAGATAATCATACAATGCATGATAACTGAATAAATTCGAGATATTAAAAATTTGAAAGTTCATCCGGTAAACGAAAACTTCATAATCGTTAAATTAGAAACATCATGTTGAACACGTGTATATATATATTAAAAATCAAATTATTAGGTAATTAATTAATTTACAAACTTGTGTAATTTACCTAAATGTATCAAATTTCTGATCCTGAATATTTAATATAATATGATTTTTTTCATCCATTTTTTCGAGTGCCTTATAGCGTTGTTAACATTCGCAATGCGGAAAAAGGATGTCAAGTCGTGGCTTAATCATTCTACCATGGGAGTAAAATTTTCGATGTGTATAACTTGAAAAAGCCTCTTCAAGCGTACGCCGACAGCTTCAACGTAAATGTTCTCGGATTCAGCACCGGAACCAGGAAGTACACGGCCGGGTTTGTGGGAACGATCCACGTTCATTAATCAGTCGCCTCACGTCGGAGTTTCTGAATGAGGCGGAAATATCGGTTTATGGATGAATTTTAAGTGCATCTTCGGCCGTGAGGAAGCGAAAGAAATCCAAAGGGAGATTCGCCATCGGAAGAAGTCCGCGTCGGTTTTTGTACGATCCGGCAGCGGAGCGCGACGCCAGGAAACTTCCCGTGGCACCAACCTTCGCGTTTAGTCTGGTTCGTTTTTCCTGTTGGGGCCGAAACTTCCTCTGCCCCGCCGCCGACGCCGTGTAAATCTGATAAAACCCCGCGTTCCCCCCCCCCCCCTCCCCGTCCCGTGGTGCCTTATTTTGCCCGTTCGTTGCCCCGGGAACATTTCGGGCAGAAGTTTGGTGCCTGGTTTTTTTTTCTTTTTCCGACAGACCTCTTTCACGTGGAAATCGCTATGATCGGAGCAATAAAGAAAAAGGTATGGATATCCGGGGATTACACATCACTGATTTTCGTCGCCCTTCGTGGACCACCTCGCGATATTTTTATGTTGGATTTTCTCTCGCGAATTTTCGCGTTATTTGAAAAGTCAGAAGCAAAATATTTTTTAGCGGTTTTCAATTTATTCGGTCCCTTTACGGTCTTTTTACGCGGTTCGCATCGTGAGAAAAAAGTCGCGAAATTCTTGGCTTTTGACTCCGCAAATATAATAAATTGCGGCCCCAGGCAAAATTTTTATTTTGTTGAGTGCATTTCGAAAAGCATTCGAAAACTATTGAAGTCTTAGATTATTTGCCAAATTCGAAATTTCGTTAATTATTAATTTTTTTTTTCTTCGATATTAAACTTAAAATATATCGCTATTTTTTAAAATCATACGTTATATGACCCCCACGAGTACATAAATTGAATATTCCGCTTAAAAAAATTAGCTTCGTTTTATTATTTTTTAAACCGTATGACAAGGCAGCCTTTATCTCCCACTTGTTTCATGCAAATTTAACACTTGAAACATTTGACATGAGAAGTAAGAATAAAAAAAAAAAATTATTATTTTATGATTTTTAGTCATTCCCTTACATTATGCGGGATTTTACACGCTCGTAAATTGTTATCTTTAAGACGCTTTCGGTTTAAAATAAAAATATATGAGTCTTATGCAGCAAGTCATATTAAGCAATGGTTACTTTCACACGGAATAAACCGTGCAAAAAAAAAAACCAAATCGAACAAAATGCAATAACTTATTCCTTCTATTTATACATTCTCTTATCATTCCCGATGCGAAATAAGTAAATGAATTGCATTTTAGTGTATAAGTCAGTCATTGTTTTTATATTTTAAAAATTGCTTTGTTTTAAGCTGATCGCTCAACTAAACCCAACGTCAAATGCCAATAATATCGTTGAATGTTAACCCGGACATTATCGATAAGTAAATTTGACGACATTTATGGGAAAAAGGAGAACAACGTAAAATATTGCCCGAAACTTTTAAAGATTTTCTTTTAATGTGTAAAGTTCATTTTCCGGATTTTACGAAACCCCTTGGCGGGTTATAAAAATTACAATTTGAAAACCCAAACTTCGAAAAACATTCAAAAGCATTACGTAAACGAAGGAAACATCGTTGAAAATAAATCAAAATGTTACGTAAATTATATTTAAAGTTTTTCAATTTTCTGGAAATTTTCCATTTAAACAACCTGTGAGAAAAATTAAAATCGGTTTTACTAACTTTCACGGAACATATATATATATATGTAGATGTAGCACTCAACTATAATTATGTGCGATCATAGATCACCAAATGAGTAAAAATAATCGCGTGCTCTTTCATCTGTTTAATAAAAGCATTTCAAAATTCCACGTGAAAACTCGAAAACTCTTTCGGGGAACGACATTAATGAATCGAAATTTTTAAAATGCGTCCGAAGATAATAACGTTTGAATAATGTCATTTAATGCCAAAGGAAATTATAAAATTTTGCGGCGATGCATTATTAACGCTAAACATTTAATTATAACTAATTAACTCCGTTATTATCGTGGGAAATAAAAGTTTACAGTTCGCTGATGCGTCTGTCAGCGTAATGATATAATATGACCTAAAAATCGGAACAGATTTTTAATAAAAGATGTTAAATTAAAATTTGATTTATTTAATTTATTTAAAAAAAAAAAAAAAAGAAAGAAAGAAAGAAGTAAATTTCCAGTCTAACTTTGCCCTCGCGCTTTTAAGCAAAAACTAGAAACGAAGAAGAGAGTTAAAAACTGAAATTTTTAAGGTTTTAGCTTCTCATTTATACATCGAAGGAAATTGCGAAAAAGAAAACTGAATAAACTGGGCTCGTGTTGCGTTGAAGCTGTCGAATGACAAAAATAATTGTTACTATTCAAAGTTTAATTTGTCATATCTTTTCGTATTACACGACATTAATTTGATTTTTCGAAATACGTGCCGGATACGCCGCCTAAGAAACTCTGACGGGAGCTTTGGATCCATGCTTTGTACGTTTCAAGTAATTGTTTTTTGCATTGAAAATTTCCGGAAAACGTGATATTTTCTTCATTTAAGATTGAAATTAATCCGAACGAACGATTTGTGCCCGGAGAAATTTTTTTTATCCAAGCTCTAAAACCGCGTAACTTTGACTTTTGCCAGCGTTTTGAAACAATACTCGAAAAGCAATTCTCCAGCGCGGTGAATAACTCTATTCTGAAAGTGCGGGTCGGATGGAGCGAGTGCTCACATAAAACAGGGACAAGGTCGGAAACATAATGACTGTCAACTTGGGTGCCAGAAAATGTTATTCGCAACCGTTGAAGCCGAAAGTCCGGAGATGCCTCTTCAGAATGAGCGGAGACAGTTTCATTTGAGATCGCACTGCGATGCGCATTTGCGGAAATTTTCGTTTGCCTTTTCTTACCCGTCCCTCGCAATTGCTGCCTGTCCAAATTCCGGATAGAAAACCGAAGCCGCTTTTAAGATAGACACACACGGCAAGCGAGAAAACCACAAAACGCTTTCGTGCGATACCTGTTCGGCAATGCCCGGAGGGAAGAGAGGAACCTTTTTCCCTTCCCTCGTCAAAGTTTCGGAAGTCACGTGATTAAAAACTCTTTCTATTGGTCGAAATTCACGCCGGAAAAAGCACGCGTTCCTCGACGCTGGAAATGATTTTAGCGGCGTGGGAGCTGCCCGGGAAACAACCGTGCCCCGAAGTCACCTCATTTCCACTTTTGGACTTCGCGATGGGATACGGCATCATGCAGACGTCTCCCCCGGCATAAAATTGATGCGGCCAACAGCGACTTCGCCTCGATAAGAATGCAGAGCACTGCTCGTTGGTCGTGATGGCAATTAATTTCCCCGAGAAATTTAATTAGAGAAATCCCTCAAGATATCCCGATAATTCGCAAGAGTATTGTTTGGGACAAATTTCGTTTGGTGTTCGAAAATTCTCCGAGAATCCGCAATTATCCCGCCCGGGCAAAATCCGCAAGTCGGAATGCGTTTTCCAGCGGGACGGGTGTCCCGGGGAAAATCACCCCAAAAAACTGGAATTCGGGAGAGAGAAGGCGCGACCCTCCCCCTCGGAGGCGCTCCATCCGCTGGAAGATCTCCCGCTCGCCTTTTGACGGTGCAAAATTCGCGAATTTTGACATTTTCGGCGACGTTTGCTTCCTTCTAAATTTCCGCGGACGCCGGCACCGAAATTCGTTAAAATTTTGAAACGGACGGCTGCGTAACGACGCCCGCCTTAAGCAAACGACAATTGTCAAAGGACGAGACAAAGGAAAAAAAATTTTCCTTTATTATTTTTACATCTCCGCACAGGCCCTGCCGATCCGGGTTAGGCTAACGATAAATCATCCGTACGGGGCGGATAAAAAAGAAAAAATGTTCCACTTAGTCCTCTCCATTAGATGCATTGGATTGCTGTTCGCTTTGCGTTTCGGGTGACTTCATACGCCAACTTCGCGTCTTATTTTTGAAAGATCTCCCCCGATCAAGGAACGTTATCTAAGGCGGGAGAGCGAAGCGAAAAAATAACAGAATTGTCAATCCTGTTGGTACCGACCTAAATGCGAGATGCAGGTTAGGGAATAAGGAAATTATTAACTCCCATGGTCGGGTTGCGCGAGCTGCCTCGCCCGGCAGACTGAAGGAACGGTGCCGATCCCGACAGATCAAACGCGAAGGAAGGTGCTTTGCCAGTTAACCCAAAAGGAAGGGCGGTAGCCGGGGGCAATTTCTTATGCCATTTTTATTATTCGCAGACGACCGAATGCCAGCCTCGAGATATGGTAAATAAAACCAGATTGAAACCAGGTCATATTACATATATATATATATGAAATGGGAATCTGTCATTGAAAGTACACAAATGAACGACGCTCAAACGCAAATTACAGTTATTCACGGGTTTTTCAACAGCTGAAAGTTATCATCTAAAAGCTCTTTGCTTGTCAGCTAATGTTTCCATTTTTTTTTATTTTTTATCATAAAGACGACTGCAACAGAAAAGTTTTGCCTTGAAATCGGGAGATACGACCCCGGTAATCAAACACATGTTTGAATGAGTTATATATCATGTTGAAAAATACTCAGACATGAGAAACGAGAAGAGGAAAATATAAAAATATATATAAACATATGCGTATATTTTTCAGTCGGCCATGAGGACTTATCAACCAGTTTAACATTCTCGGATCCCGGTTATTCGGAGGTGCAACCAACCTTTTTTATCCAGAAAACCGAGCACAGATATTAGGCGAATGGCAATCGTCAGCCACGAGGCGAATACTTGACGTCCGTCCTAACTGGAACCGAAAAAAGCAAAGTTAAAAAATAAAAGTGTTTCCCCTTCCTGAACATTCTTCTACGGTCTAGCAGCTAAAAATACACGGTTATATTTAACCATCTACGTTTCGCTATTAGCGGATAAACCGGTTTGCCTTATCTAAATAGCGTAAATGTCGGATCTCCGGAAAATGAACGACCGTAATTTTTCACCATAAAAAATAAACGGAAGGCGGGAGAGGGAAACAACAACAAAGGCGAACGCCGGAGATCCGCGAGTGGACAGAGGATTCCAAAAAACGGCGAGAAAGGTTTCGCTGTCGACTTCGTCGCCTGCGCCTCCGGCCCGCGCTTCCGAGCGTATGAATTATGGGGCGAGCTCCAGCAAGGGAAACTTCCTCGGCAAGGCGATCGGATGGAAGGAAAACAAGAAAAGGCTCTGAACGGACGGGGACAAAAAGGCTTGAACTGCATCGAACGCCTGGTCCTTTAGTTTGGCAGCCGACAATTTCCAGTGCCTCGACTAACTCGATTTAGTTTTAGAACGCATTGCCGCTTGGAAAAAATAAAAACTGTGCACATCTCCATCGACGATGGTCTGATTCTGAATGTTAATTAACACCAATTTTAAGTTTAATGAAACAATTAAGAATTATCCGGAAATAAATAATAATAATAATTTTTATTATTATTCTACAATAACAAAATGACCTAAAAAATGCTCCGCCGCTAAATATCGTCGATCCATGTATTAAAAAGGAAACAATCGTCTAAATGAGATCTCAGCGCATTCTCCCCAAAGCGAACCTTTCGGGGCCGAGTTCGATAATGGATCATTTCGTATTTTTTTTTTTTTTTTTTACATGTAAAACTTATAAAACAAGTTAATGATATAACCTCATTCGATACATGATAGATTAATTTCAGAATTCAACAAAATCCGAGTCCCCTTAATAACTGAATTCCGCATGGAAAACCATTTTCCGCATTCAATATGCGGAATAACAGTGCTTTGAAGTGCTTTAAGGGAAGTTTTATGCGTATCGTTCGAAAAGATGCATAAAAAAATGGCGGTAAAAAAATATATATATATATATAAAAGAAGAAGCGTTTTTACGGAATTCCGCAATAAAAAGAAAATATCGAATCCGAAATACAAATATTTGGATTCTTTTTTGAAAATTCCGAAAATTTATTGTTCTTACAATGTATAATGCCGTATTTACAAATCGTCTGTTTATCCATACGATAAAATACATGAATATACAATTTTTTTTACATTCGGTTTCAGATATGTGTTGAGGCAATCGGTCTAACTGCGTATATCTATGCAAATTGCTTAATACTATTTTTTATTTAGGTCGCGATTAGACAACAACAAAAAAAATTATCAAACCACAATATAAATCGGAAGGCAAATGTACCAATATTTAATTAAATGTAGTGCGTGCGTGTGTATGTGTGCGTGTGCGTGTGTGTTTGTGTCTGTGTGATTCATTGGTCTTTCTTTATGTGTATCTCCAAAAGCTGAGTTACCACATATAAGGAACTGAGAATGACTGGTTAAATAACCCTTCTTTTGCAATCAGACATCTTTCCATATGTTATAATACTAAGTAATCACTAAAAAATCGCGCACTTAATATAAAAAAAATTTCCATTTTTTTTTTTTAAAAATCTAATTTATAATATGTAAAGATTTGTTTAGCACATACACCAAAAGTCAGCTTTAAAACACAATACGGCAAAGTCGATATTTGATTATTTTTAAATTTAAATTTAATTTGTTTTTTAACCCACGGTAACCGGCCGGAAGAACGAAAAAAATTTTTAAAGTTTTTGATTTTCATAAAAAAAATATATATTAATAATAATAACTAGTTAATTTTTTTTAAAAAAAAATCACTTTTACCGTAGATAACTTTTAACTTTTACCTCGTTTGCCGGGAGAGAAATATGTATGTGTATGCGCGTGCCGCGTGCGGTAAATGCGTGTGTGCGTGTGTGGTGTGTGGCGTGTGCGTGCGGTTTGTAATTTCACTTTTTTTGAAAGGGTCGCAACGGCGAAAGATGAGGATGCTGTGAGAGAAATTACCGCAGGAGATGAAAATGATGCTGAGAGTGCGAAAAAGAGCGATCGACTCGACCGAAATGACTCCGAAGCGTGAATTTTCGCGTTTAGACCGTTCGGCAACTGAGAAGCATGGACCACAACTCGCAGTGCCACGAGCTAAGCAAAATTCGCGCTTGCGCATGCGCAGTCTGCTACTTTATCAATAAAGTTAAACCTTCCTCATTTTTTCCTTTAACTTTTAAGCGAGAGCGCGATTTGTAAAAATATAATTTATTGCTGTTATTACCATTATTATTTTTTTTTTGTCATAACGTACCAAAACGACCCGAGAAGACAACAAAAACAGAAAAAATTTATTCATCACTTCCGATCTTTATTTGAAGTAACTAATGCTCATTGTACACACACACACATATATATATATATTTACATAAACATTTTCCGTGACAACATTTAAACCCAACCCTCCTCGCAATATAAAGAACACGAAAAAATTCCTCTTAACCTTTTACGAATCTAACATTAGTAAGTCATTAATAAAATCGCAATTCTCATTACTTGTTTCTCAAGATGCATGTATATATATTAATATATATTAATAAATTATTATTAATATCAGTATATACGAATATAATAAAAATAATAATATTAATATGTATTAAATAAAAAAAAGAAAAATTTCCTTTGTGCCAATACTTAACATTAATTTCCCGAATGTGGAAGGGTAATCGTGAAGATACTCGTAAAAAGGCGAATTATTTTACTTAACATTATATCAAGGGATCTAAAGCCTTTTAAAAGCTTTATTAAATATCTTTTAAAAGAAATGCACGTAACATCTCCCTTGAAAAAGCCAAGAAAGTCTAATTTTATTCTTCCATTTTCTCTCATTTAACGACTGTAAACAAGAGCAAAGCCTTCTCGTCCGCATTTCGGATCTCGAAACCTTTTGTTGCCTTTTAGCCCCGTGCTTCTCCGTGGCACACTGTTAAAATAAATTATTGTTTTTCGGGCAGATATAAATTTAAAACATTTCGCATCACAGGCCTGTGTAAACGGTGTTTGACCACGCTCCGAAAGTCACGACCCAGAAATTTTAGAAGTTTCATGTATAGATATATACATGCGTATTACGTGTATTTTGATTCACGAATATCTCGGTTAAAGTAATCTGTTAAAATAAAGTATAAAATTTAAAATCAAAGCCGACGAAATGAAGGAAAAGCTTTTAAATTAGAAAAATTGCGGGGAAACTGAGTTTTGACGGTTTTGAAGGGTTTTTTTTATTCATAACGCTACAGGGGATATTTATTAAGGTTAATGGTAAAAACCAAATTTCTTATATTAGGAATCCTTTTTTCTTTTATCAACATGGACTGTTCGCTCCCGCACTAACATGAGTTTAAGGCAATACGCGAATGAAATTCAATTATAAAATAAATATGAAAGCGAAATTTTCTTTCCTTTTTTTTTAATTTAAACCGACAGCTGAATGCTGCAATATCAGAGCATTTCAGATTCGCTCATGAATTATTCATCGTTCATTACTTATTTTAGTCGTTAAATATTCAGAGATTGTTTATAGACATATCGAAGAGAGATGAGCGGTGCGCCACGTAACGAAAGATGATGCTACAACCTTAAAAGAAAATCTCCCCCCGGATGTGACATCGGGAATGCGTCTTTTACTTGAGGACAGGAGCAATAACGGAAGGTGAAGACGGCGGATTGCAGTGCACGCAGAAAAGTCCTACTTCAGAAAACGCTCTCCAGATCGAAGGAATTCTCTTTTTCGTACCAATTTTAAAATTCTTTCAGACCGAAATAAGTATTTTGAGTGGAGCCGCAGCATTTTGACGTTTGAAAACGTCAAACTCCGACGGTTAAATTGTCCATTTTCGAATTTCGGAATGATGATGCCACGCCGGAGGATTCGATGCGGCTGTCGAAATGCCTGCGCCGCACAATAAATTAGTAAATAAATAAACAGCGGGAGGACAACTGAAGAATCCAACCTAACGGGAGAAACTCTGGAATGGTGGAGGCAGCGACGACATCTGGATGCCTTACCGCGAACTGTTTGGCGGTCTTTCCAAGGCGGCGTTGGCGTTCCAGGCGAGTCCCCAGGGAAAAACCCACAAAACGAAAAATTGTACTTACTGCTGTTGTCGTTGAGGAATTTCTTGCTGGCGAGGCTGTCTCTTATGAAATACTTCGAGGATTTTGCTTCCAGATCGATTCCGTTATATGTTATGTTCTCCTTCAGCAGAAAGTGCACCAAGGTGTCCATCATGAGCTTGCACGAAAATTGACCGGATACGATTGAATAACCGTTTTTTTCGTACACCAAATTAACCTTTTTCCAGTTGTAACTGAAAAAGTAAGCAAAAAAAAAAAATGATCAATGGAAATTTAATTTGGGAAATTTACGCCGACCGTTTGCATGAATGAGTGAATGGAATTTGCAGGCGCTCTGTCGGAACCAAAAACAAGCTGTGTTAGCAGACTTTATAATTTATATAGTGAAATATTGATTTTGCAAATCAAAAAAATCTTTCTTAAACCCATTGGGATTTAGTTAAAGAAGTAAAATTTTCATCGTCTTATACTTGAAGGAAAAAAACGAATTCGTTTCCGGAAAAGAAAATGATTAATTTCTGTGTATGTATGAGTATGTGTGTGTGGTGTGTGCTTGTGCTCTTGTGCTAGTGACACAAAACTGAGGTTAAACTAATCATTAATCATTAATTACGGCGTGAACGGTAATTTTATGGTTTTTTGTATCTCTTCCGCCGGGTCTTGCATTTATCCGAATAATGCGAACATCATCTTCTTATAAAATTACAGAGTTCCTGCCCAATCGGAGAAATGATATCATGAGCCAATTATTTGAGCCAGAAAACATATACTGAAGTTATGAATTAAACATTTGCATCATTATTAAAAATAACTGAAATTTTCTTGTTAAATTTAAAAATATTCTGGTATGTATGTTACTTATTTTTTCCTTAATTTATAGTCCTTTTTTTTAACCGCTAAAATTTTGAAAATCAACAAGTGCCTCGTTTTTTTTTTGTTAACTTATACAGTGACAGCACGATCATTCGGCTTAAAATGAATTTATTTCCAATGCAGTAGTCAATAACTTTAAAACGGTTTTTTAAAAAAAAAAATATATATTTTATATTAATATATGGAAATATAGCAGGTTTTATATGGATCTAATCAAATAAAATTAAATTATTTAAATAAAAGCATGTAAATGAACGTATGAACATATTTTATTACTAATATCACTGAGGCGCGTTAATTAGTTTTCAGTGTCGCTTATATTATAACAATTACATGTAGTAAGTATATTTATAGAAGAAAGTATTTACAGCTTATGTTAGATTATTTGATGTCAATTCCCAGTGAAACGCCGATTCCATAAAAATTTTTGAAATCAATTATAACATTACAAAAATTTTGAAACGGCTTTGTTGAAGTGATATAAAACTTAGAACTCTCATCAACACTTCCTATAACCCAATTATTTTCCTTTCTTATTGAGACTAATATTTCAAAGGTTAAATTAGGTTCATAGTTCATCTTACATGTCGCGTAATATTAATTCACATCACAAAGATCCCCACATCATTATTTTCAATCGTTCAATTTGAAAACCTCGTTCTAATACATGCTGTGCTATCGGCAATTTTTCCATAGTATGTTACTATTCAAAAGTGAGTATGAATTATTTTTATTTTTCGTTTCTAACTACAGCAAAAATCCAAGATCTCTCATTATAATTTATTTAAATATAAAGTGGTAGTAATACAACTGGAAACTCCGGGTCCAGACATATCTGGAAGTATCGCGCCTTGTACTTTACCGATTTCATTCATAGTCCTCGTTACACGATCACGAGTTTCACATAACATTCATCAAGTTTTTATATCACCGTTACGTGTGATTCCACCAAATGCAAATCCACCACCCAAATGTCTCTCAGCCGGTCCTGCATGACTTCCGCGCTGGATACAATCACTCGAGAAAGGATCCAGGGAGCGAGTCAGAAAAAAAACCGAAGAATCGCGGAAAAGTTTCAAGCGCAGAAAAGGTAGCGGATTTCATTCAGACTCCAAAAATAAATTTTTGAAACTGTCGCAGGGTAATATCGTACACCTTTGCAGTTCAACGGCAGCGTCGCTTACGCGGGGGTGATCGGGCGGCGGTCTCCGGCGATCATCGTTGAACTTGCCGCTTCCATTGGAGAAGCATCGGCAGCAATCCGAAGCCTTAGCGTCCGTCGGGCGGCAACTTTTTGCCGATCTCAGGTTCGCCGGAACGTCGTTTGCGCATGCCCGATGCGAACAACTCGTCGTCTGCTAACCTGGGCGGGAAAGCGACGATCGGTGACTTCACACGTGACGGCCCGAGGATCGAAAGCAGCTGACCCAGTTTACCTTGTTTCACTATGTCACATTCGGCGCGATCGAGTGCAGAATCGAAAAGCAAATGTCGGACGGAACTCCCGCGTACCTATTTCTGTGACTCAGCGCGAAATCCAAGGAAACCCGATAAGTCGTTCGATAACCGAAGGACATCAGAGAATGAGGAAACTGCAGAAATTTCCAGTTCGTCGAGGAAATCGGCGGGAAATTTGCGAATAACTAGAAAGTCCATCGGTAACCTCGGAGGTCAATGCATGCACTCTGTTTAACCGGAAAAACAGAGCTCTTTCGCCTAAAATTTCGGTCCCTTTCCGGAATCCCGCAGTTTTTGTGCGTCTTTACGAGCCGAATCGTTCCTGCTGAAAGCTACCTGAAGTATGAGCGAGCTGTTCGATCCACACGCGGTGAAGCATGCGAAAAGTGGAGCGTACAAGCTATCCAAACCAAGGCGTGCAGGGGCGCGACAAAGAAGAAAAACTGACAAATTAATACCTTTAAGGCCAAAAATTCGTTTATTGTTTTTTACTTTTATCCCTCAAGGCAAATATCGGCATTCCCATGAGATTTTTGCCTCTTTTCAGTGTTTCTTTCTTTGTACGCTTCTGCTCCAAGTCTTCAAATCGACAAGAACTTTTTTTCAAATTTTTCAGCATAGGAAGAATCAAATTGGAGATGATGTTACTTGATTTATAGACTCGTGCATCTCAGAATACCTTGCGGCAAGCTTTTGAGATCTTGCAAAAACAATAATGATAATAAACTACTGAAATTTGATACTTACATCGCAAATATTCTTAAAATGAAGGCCGTAATTTGGGTAAAATCTGATATTCCGACCCGCACAAGTAAATGATACTCATTATTGCAAGAAGTCCTGTTGTTATGAAAAGCCAGTGTCATTGCCCCGACGGTTAGCAGGGGAATGTTCCAAAATCTGACCATTCGAGCAACGGAAGCTGGAAAAGAAAATGAATTGTTAAAATCTCGTTAATATTAAGCTTGAAACCTCTAAGAATATTGTTAGCTTCGACATGAGTACCATAGGAAAGTCAATTCGTTAAATGTAAGGAACCTAATTTTGTAAAAAAATTTACCATATATTTACAAATTAGTTTGCATTTGATTAAATTATCATTGCAATGATAATGCTCATTAACGAATAACATTTATATTAAGTTCCATCGAAAATATCACATTTATAAGAAGGCAGCTTGCAGCGTCGTATTTTTCAAAGTTAATTTGCATTAATTATAACTGAAATTCAGTACCTTGTAATTTCAGAACTTCACGTTTTATTATTGAGAATATGAGACTGAAAAAAGCGCTCATACACCACGTTTCGATCTTACATCCAAGCTTGTTGATGCATTAAAATAAAAAAAAATTATTTTGTTCGTGAATAAATCTGATTTTGCTGCAGTTAGTGATGACTGCACGACTCTTTGTTATTTATGTTCTTCATTTCAAATGTTCAGTTTTCGCCCAAAATCACTTTCCACACGGGAACAAGTCTCTCTACGTAGTCGTCATTAACTCCGCTATTTACTTGGTAAAGACAAATCGCCACTACCGAATGGTATCTGACGAACAATCGGCCCCAGGCTTATAACGAGGAAAGATTAATTAATTGACTAGAAGAATAAATTAATGAAATGCGTCGGACAATTCCGTCTAAATGTCTGGGACAGCTCTTGGGAGATGCACGTTTGGTGCTATCTGACTCCAAGTTCCTTACTCGTAATGTAATCCTGCATCCATATGTCATAATAGCAACTTCCGAATCGTTAATTAGGCTGCCTGCAAAGTTAGTACACATCTGCAATTGTGTAAATTGTGAGGCTGCAATTGTGAATGCAAAACCAGCGATGTATCGCAAACCTGACCGAAGATCCTTGGACAAACGCAAAAGCCAACGTCAATAAAATTATCATAAAATTTTATTTGTTTGCATGAATTTTCTTCACTGTTAATAAAAACGCTGTGATTAACAGGGGAATGACGAATGGCAATTTCTCCAGTCTTGTAAAACTGCACTTCGGAAAGAAAATAAATTTTAACGAAATGTGCACACCTCGTTTATTTTCATATGATACTAGTAACTGTTGAAGTAATTTGTCATCGGGATAAAAACCTGTTTCCAAAGCGCAATACAAACATATGCTTCTGCGGTACGGAACGGTGTGTCTACAGGTACAGAAAAATTTTATTTGCATTGCATGCGAAATTTTGAAACCGAACTACCGTCGCTGCTTCTGCTTTCATCAATTGCACTATTAAAACCTCAATCTTGGACACATACGTTGTCGGTTAAAGTTTGTGTACGTCTCGGTAACCCTAGGTACATATGTGTACCTAACGTATAGTAACAGTATAGTACATAGTGTACCTAACCTCAGTAACCCATAAAATATCTGCGTCCATATCACCAAGGATAACAAGTTGTACATTGGAAGAAAGGTTGTTTAGAGTTTCTTTGAGAGCTGTTATCCATTTATAACTTTCTTTTTCTTCTATGGAGGTACGGTTGAGTTATCGACTACGTCGTTCGTTTATGTTTGTGCTACGAAATGCATTTTTACAATCTAACAACAAATTAATATTAAAGATAGAGTTCATGACCGGGGAAGTAGTGAAAAATTACATCTGATTTGAAATACTAACACAATCATTAGATTTTTAAATCTTTTATAGAATAACGGATGAAAAATTATTGAACTATTTGCATATTAAAAAATTTTTTGATGCTCACTACTTGCTTCACACTTAGTTATGAAGTTTGTCGTTATATTTTAAAAAAAAATTCTAATTTATAATTACGGATGATAAGTACATTGTTAAAATAAAATAATATATATATATATACATAAAAAACTAAATTTTACGTTAGAAATAAAAAATATTATTAGGTTATCAAGCTGTATAGTGATTACAAAAGTTGAAAATAAAAACTAAAATATTTTAATTTTAGACACTTTACTTTTGACGAAATTGGTGAAAAATTAGTCTGGGTACACTTTTCTGTATAAAATATTTATTATTAACCGAAGAAAATTACTAAATTTAACCCCCTAATAATATATTAATAATAAAATAAATAGTTGCAATTTTTTCTAGTGAATGCAAAATTATTACTATTAATAATTCGATTTTTCTTTCTAATATAACAAATATATGATTTTTACTCTGCACTTTTCACAATGTTAAGGAATAATGATTTTGCGATGAATTTTCGTGCACTGTTACTAGATTAATAACAATGTGGATTTTATGAAAACTATCCATGGAAATGAATCGGATAAATTAAGATTTTACTTTTGGTAGATCTATAAAAATGCAGTAACTGCATTAAAATTGTACATGTAAAAATTGATACATGTGGCAACAGGAGAAACTGTTAAAAATCTGTGACAACAATAATGATATCTACTATTATTAAAAATATTTTTAATAGCAAAAAAAAAAAATGCTTCTCGTTGCTTCTCAGCTTGTTTTCATGTATAACATTAGCTGAAAATTCTCTTTGTAATCCGCATAGAGATAAAACCTGAATCAATATTTATTAATTTATTAACTGAATTATTAAATATTATAAAAAAGAAAAATGATGAAATAGTGATGGAATTTCCATCTTTCAATATTTACAATATAAAAAGCCTAAGTTACATACATATAATTAAAAACTTTGTTCCTATACATATTTACTGAAATAATAAATCAATAAAACTGTTATAGTCAAGAGATTTTTTTTTTGCTTTTCCATGCTGAATATGCCGTACAGGGGACATTAACTGTCACTTACTGATGATCAGGTTAGTTATGTGTTACGTGACTTGCGAGTTTCTATAATTGGTCCAAAAATTTCGCCAACTTTGCAATAACTAACATTGTCAGTGAAGACTCATTGGCAATTCAAAGGATCTGCCATATAATGTTATTCATTAAGGCAAGGCCGAAATATAAATGCATCTAAGATAAAAAAAAAAAAAAATAAATGAAAGAAGATGAAAGAAGAAATATTTCATTTGGCGACGCACGATATGACAGGAAAATATTAGACTGGAAAGCTTCACTTCTTAAGGAAGACACGATGGATTCCGTAAAGCTTGTTCAAGTGCTGGCAGATTCGTCTTCTCAATGGATTAGTGTTAAGAGTAGGGTGAACGGGGTGGATTTTAGATGAGGGCTTGGGGCTTGTAAAACAGAATACTGCATTAGATTAGATAAACCACAGCATACTTGGTGAGAGTTGATTTGTCCTACTGAGTAAGATAAAAGGTGGCGCTAGTGGACTTTCAGGTTGGTGAAAAGTTCCGATGTAAATATTGTCGTATTAGGAAGTTTAAAGATATTGAAGATTTTCGTACTTAAAACTTTCCTCGTAGGATCTTTTGAATATGGTCATAGGAGAAAATCTTGCGGGGAAAGTTATGCTAGTTAGCGGAGATAAGGGTTGGAATGCAGGGAAGTGTGAATAGTCTAAGTGGAGCTAACCCGAAGACATAAAATGGGGCGGTTGAGTTTGCCTCAGTGAGGGATGATTGAAGAAGAAGACATGATTGAATTTGTTAGTGTGATTTTGAATTGTGATGTGAAAGATATATTATATTTTGATGGTGTTTTATATGTTCCACAATAACGAAAACATTGCCTTTATTTGAAAATAGTTATAGCGATTCCCTCGGGCGGGGCAGAGCAGATCGTGAAATTGTTATTAAATCGTGATGGATTTTAAGATGTTGAACGTTCTATAAAGCTTGGGTTTTCACCAGATTTTTCTTGCCGCAAAAGGGGGAAGTGTCGCCACCGATGACTAAATCTATAACGGAGATATCTATCTCTATCTGGAAATAGTAGATGAACTGGTACCTTTGAATAAATCAAATCGCATCTCTTTGTACTCGGGTTATTCATGACTGACGATTGTTTTTGGATGAGTTAGGTAGTTCATTTTAACAGTCAGTCTAATCCACGAGTTTCTGGCGCTGTCGAAGTGATCTATTTGAAGAATGGAGTAAAAGAAGTTAAAGAATCGATGGTATTCGTGCATGTTGGAGGCAAGAGACATTAAACCTACGTTTAATAAATAACGAGCGTGCTGGATTCTTTTTTCACGGCACCTTTACGGCAGCTTGGTAACTTTCTTGGAGGAGACCAGAAAATGGATGTGGTGCTTCGTTTAATCCGGTTTATATTAATTTGTTTATTCCGTCACTTGCAGAGAAAACTGAAGTTGGAATTTACTTTTTTTGTTCCCGAATTTTTTTTTAAAAAAAGTTCTCCCGATGGAGACCTCAAAAAAATTCAAAAAGTTCCGTCAGCAACAGAACAATGTACACCGACGCGGATCGAGAATTTTCATATTTCACAAATCAAAGTACCTTTACATAAAAAATTTAGGGAGAAAAACAATTTAGATGGAAAGTCTCAGTTTCTTTCCCGTACATTTGAATTTTTTATTTAATATTAACTGATATTTCTCTGGCAAGACACATACGATGGAACTAAATTTTAAAATTTTACACGAAAATTAATTTTTTTTCGATCTTCAGACATTATATCATGCACTTCGGTCCATTGTGCATTCTCCGAGATGCGACAATCGTATCATTTTTTAATGCAATCTTCATTGAATACGAGATTTACACGAAATTTAATGCCAGCACCTAAATAAAATATGGATCTTGCTTATTTTATTATCTCACAGTTCAAATTTTATGAAAGCATAACATAAATGGTGCCGTATTACTTTTCACCTATCAATCACCTTATATTTTTCGAATCCCAAAGCTTAAATTGCAATTGAAATATTCGGATATCCTATGATATAGAATACTGGTGCGAAAATTTAATTTGATTCCTCATTGTCAAAGATCTGGAAAACCGACAAAGAAAAGGTACGTCTGACGGTTCGAAGATTTATAGATGAACTTGGAACAAAAATTTATGACATGTAAATTAAATCTTGGATCGAGCTTACAATTAAATTACGGAGCTCGCAGGAAAATCACATCATGGAGAATGCTATTAATGGTAAATCGATTAAAAGAGAAAAAACGCAAGTAGCTTAGATAAAGTGTATTGATAATGTAAAAATTAGGTATTAGTCATCTTATACAAAGTTGGAAAACCGTCTGGTGTGAAATTTCGCCGGTAAAATAATTTTTCAAAATTTTTCATTTTTCTAGATTAAATTAGTACTGTATTTATGAACGTAATATATTCCTCAAGATTTTTTGCAGGAAAACCTACATCGGTTTAATAAATAAATAAATTTATAAATTTCGGTTCAATAAACGGCAAAAAGTAAATCGTAAAGCTTTTAGTAACTAATCTATGAAAAAAATCTCATTTTACGTTTATTCACCACTAATTTATCAGGTTACAGGCATTAATATAAAAGGCAATTAAATCAAATATCATTTCTACCAAAGTCAATTCTGCCGAACACTCAAACATTTTAATGTTTATCGGATTTAATCTATTTATGCACTAAAACATCGTTAGGTTCGGTTAGGTGCAGGAGACCGATAATACAGTGCTGTAACCAGGGAAATATACCACTGCATATGTAGGAGACAAGGATATTAACTCGATGCAGTGCCCATCGTTCGCTAAAAATGTTCATCGAAAATACAGAAAATGGAAGAGCGTGGCCTTTCGGGCCTTCGCGGCGCCTTGCGGGAAGGCATCCCCTCTCGTGTTAAAACCCCCTCATTTCGGCCACTCTTTGGGCTGCGTCAGCCAAAAAAAGGTTTACTTTCAGTCCCACCTTTGGCACGAGATAAATATCATCTCATCGATTGCCAATCAGATAAAAATATCCTTAAAGGAGACTCTTATCTCTTTAATTACTTATTTAACTTGTTTTTCGCAAAGCCTGGCTTTGCCTTTTGGTAATTTCGATTTCCCGCCATTTCTCTCCCCGTTTTCAGGGCTGGCCACAACGTCTGATGCCGAAGCCATAGCCCCGGAAAATTCGGTCGTAAATTCATTTTTTCCCGCAATCTGCGTCGCTTAACGCGAACGCTCTGAATTACCAAAGAGGGCTTGGAATCGAGAATTTCGATCCGCTCGATAACCTAAGCCCCATATTTTCGCTATTTAACTTAATTTCCCACTAAATAAATAACCCAAATTGGACTCTGGAAGAAATAAAAAATCCCTCAAAAATTGTTCCAGAAGAGCTCCAGAGATTCAGATTCATTAACTCGATCGCAAAGAAAACAAACTGATAAAATTTATTTCTCATTTTATTGAACGCGGATAGAAATTCTATTTGGCAAAGAGAATGGATGATGAAATTCCTTTGTATCTATATCTATATATATATAAATATAAATTTTTAATAAAATACATATTGCATCCTTTTCTAAGGGTTGTTTGATTTGAGTCATCTACTTTTGGATTTATTTGGCAATCGACCTCGTTTTGTAGAATAATCTTCACTATGAACTTCCTTCTTTGACAACATTCAGAGTCATCTCCAGTTCTTGCCTAAGAAACGTATTAGGAATTCTCCAGATTTAATTTCGATGCTCCAACAAAAGTTTTATTCATGTACCCAATTATAAGATTATTTAATATCGTCCATTTCGGTTTCGGCTTACATTATAATAAATGGAAATTGAGTTGGGAATATTTCAAACTAATAATTATTAGGCAAAAATTGTTCGAATAAATAAACCCGAAATTCGAGTTTGGAAATAAACATAAATCTCACAAACATTAAAAAAATCTGCGCAATAGGCCGGGAAAGTAAAGAAGCTGAAGTACACTTTACATTTCTTTTATTCCATTTCTTATTTTACTTTCTTCCTGCCAGGAAAAAAATAACGAATAAATAAGGAGTTTTAATTGGTAACATTCCAGCCATAATTTTGTTTTGAGACAATAACATGTAAGACAGCATAAAATTAAATTTATTGAATTTTTTTTCGAACACTGGCGAACCGCAGGAACATATACATATGTCGATGTAAATTGCAGGTCTGATAGCAACTTCGTTTGCTGCGTGAAGGCATTTGTAATATTCAAAAATTCCGAAAGACGAGGTAAAAAAGGGTAAATTCGTCCCTTGAATGCCTGTCATAAGAGAGGGGCATAATTTTCCTACATCCACTTTCCAAAGCTGTTCCTTTCCATCTCTCGTAATGACAATTTAACAAGATCGACCAGAACAATTTTGGGAAAATATAATTGTTTGAAAATCCTTTTGCCTCCCTAATAATGCAGATGCTTCCAAATCAAAAGTCAATCTCAAACAAAAAGAGTTCAGCTCATGGTTAAATGAACTTGATCAAAGATTGATATAACAAGGCAACCTTTGGTAGAGTTTAATAAATTTTTGAATCTGAGTCGGTTGCTAAGTTGGAGCAAGTTTTCTCATTAGTTTGCTTCTGTTTTGCTATCAATGTAGTATCTTAGGGGAGCGAACTTTTTTCCAAACAAAAAGCACAGCGTTAAAGAAAGAAGCAGGTTCATTTGGCAAACAAATTTAAGGTTTAAGGTAATGCCTTTTAATTTTAACTTTTAAGATCTAAATTGCCGCTTGCAATTGGTATTTCACAATTCGAACCCGTACTTAATAAGACTTTTAATTGCTTCATTCATATTAATGATTTTATTATGGCTCGAGATAAAGTACGAGAATTCGCTAAATAGTATTCGTCATCGTTAATATATGCTAATTTAATCTCGCATACTTTAATCAATTTTTATCTTCCTGAGTGAAATTCATATATCAAATTCTAGAGTTATTCTCTATTGATGCCGACAGAACACTTCATGATGCAGGCTGTCGGGCAAGGCTTTAATGACTCTTTCAATTAACAATGAAAGGAAAGCGTTTTTCACTAAATCAGTCGCATAAAAAAAATCGTTTTATAAACTATTTACATCTTCAAAAAATTTTTTTTACATTATTTAATGTCATTTCTCAATACTTAAGACCAAAACATGCTGTCTTTTCTTTCTCTCCATATATACGTATACAAACGGAGAGAAAGAAAGAGACTGGTATGAAATATATAATTTAAATAATTAAAAGGTTATATAAATTAAGCAAATGGAGTATTAATTTCGTGTATTTGAAATGGATTCCTATCATATTTTTTTTCAAAACATGAATTATTAATTATTATTAATAATAAAATGTGTTTGAAATACAAAAAAGAACAATTATCAATAACATATTGATATATGTATACGTATAAATTATGTACAAGACAAAATAACAAGTTCTCCCCTTCATTTGGCCTCCCTTAAGCCACATGCTTGGGCGGTAAGTTTCCCTTCATTAATCAAATTTCGTATTTCATACACATCATGTAAAGAAAGATTCTCCGTGAAAGAATGAGTTGCGATATTGAAAAAATAAATATATATTCAAGTAATAAAATTAAATTGTAATTCGAAGGAAAAATTTTCCTCTGAAGAATTAATTCAACATTTTTTTATGAACGTTAAAAATGACAGGCCTTAAGTTTCAAGATTTAAATAATTTTCCATTCCTTTCCTTTACATTTACGAAAATTAAGTTGTTACCATTCCAATTTGTCTTAAAAGAAAAATTCAAGCTACAAAGAAAAATATAATAAGTGAAACATGAATAATGTTTTGATTCTTTTCGTGCTAAGTTCCAAAGGAGAAACGAGTCAGGATTAATCCGAGACGACATACAGACAAAAAAGTTCCTATAATTTCGAAAAAATTTTTGCTGTTATTATTTGTTTATTTTGACTGCATCTGTGACTGCACTGTTTGTACAGCCAAATTTCTGCAATCTTTCATGTTTCTTCCAATATGCAAATAAACTTCTTCATGCCCTCGATCTCATATGCGACATTTGATTTATTAGTTACAGCTCATTTTTTTCTCAAATATTTCTTATTATATGCGAAAAATTAACTTAAAAGCTATTCCCTAGCATATTAAAAATTACATTATCAATGAACTTGATTAAAATGTTACAAGCATAGTTTAAACTTTGAACATTTTATGAAACAGCCAAAATAAATTCACACGGTGAATAAATGTATCCGAGAAGGATTTGCGCACGTATGTGTGTCTTAATTCTACTAAAAACTATTTTCTACCACATGTGACATTTGCAAATAGATCGCATCAACATGGACAATTTGTGAAAGTCTTATTGCTAGAATATTTTAACAAAATATTACCAATATAATTTCCGGCGACAGCAGAATCTCAAAAAGGTTGGAACAAAAGAAGAGTGTTCGAAAAATAAGCAATGCAACAGCTTGCAGAAGCGAAAAGCGAAAACTTACCGACGCTGTATTCGCATGTTGGGCCAAATATAACGTGGGGCCTGCTGGTGGCATAGGCCTCAACAGCGTTTATCTGGGCTTCATCCGCTTTGCATTGGTCGTCGTATTCTGTAAATAAAAATTGGATTCCCTTGGGGAGAAACCTTTTAGCCTTCGCATCTTCGACTGCTAGATATAACGCCGGTATCACTTTGGCCAGAGATGTCACGTAACTGAAAAAAAAAGGAAATATTTTGCCTTTACTGCAAGGTGATAAGATACAAGTTAAAAAAAAAAGAAGAAAAAAATTGAAACTTATAAAGTACGGTATTATAATCTGATGGACAAACAATTGCGAGTTCAGTATCGCTAATTAATCATTAAATATTTGGCATCAGTAATTAGAAATTATCCCTTGATTTATTCACCTCTCTTCTGCCACATAATGCGCAGATTTGCACACTGTCCTACGAAAAATTTGTTAAAGTTTATTTTCAATGTCAAAAGAACGACTGGAGATGAAACAAAATCCTCTGTACCACATTATAAAATAAAAAAAGCTAAATTTCATAAGCGACAGGCTGAAAGCGGTGAATTTAATTTTAAACCTCTCAAAGCTTTCCGCCACGTATGTGAAAAATTTATTTTACTAACCTAAAGAAAATATTTTAAATTTTATTTCTTTTTTATTTATACAAAAAAAGATTGAATTTCCTTATAATAATAAAAAAAGAATCTAAATGAAATAGATTCTTGAACAACAAGACATTAATGTAGTTACAATATTCAAACTCATCCTTTGAATCAATTTTTAACTCCCTTACATTCTATTTTCTTCACATCTTTTCCATCATACCAAAATTTTGTTTAAAAAATATTAGACATTTACAATAAAAGCTTCATTTATATAGTAAGCTAGATTTTAAGTAATAAAATTCATATAAATGAAATATTCTGTTATAAATATTTTTACAAAAAAAAAAAATAATAAGTAGTCTGACTTCAGAGTATGATTCTTTTTATTAAAGATCATTAAAAACTTTTTTATATAATATTATATTTTTCACTTATGATTTTTCTGAAGTATGGAACATTATGATTGTCCTTGCAAAGACAAATTTCTAATTTTTAACTATACTTTTTAGAGCATAAAATATTATGATTTTTGTTTTAATTTTATTTCTGTTTTTCTTTATATTTCGATAAATGTATTCTACTTAATTTTTTCAAAAATCTACCATAAGCACTGGCAAAATGTACATCTGATGCATTTATTGTTGCGGATTTGTATAAAACTACACTTTTCTTTAAAAAAAAGAAAAATTAATTTAATTAAGCCGGGATTTATAACGAGAAGGTTTTGAGTTGCATTAAAGAAAATTCTTAAAAAATAATTTCATTCAAAATTTTCGCATACTTGGAAGTTTTCTTTGTTGGTTGCTTTCAGTTACATAAAAATTTTTTTGATATTTTCATGAATCAGCATTTAGAGGACATCAGCAGGGGAACCGCTCCACCATGCACAATCTTCGTTGTTTTTAAACTTTTTACTTTGAGCAAACTTAAATAAATCAGGTGAGACGGAAAAATTGCATGGCCCAACAAAAGGCAGAGAATAAATTACATTTTTCGTTTACGAACACAACAAAATGGTATAGTGGTGGTTTATGACTGAGGAAATGTAGCAAACAAAAATACATCAAAAATATCTAACATACATGTATTTCCAAAAATGTGAAACTGAAAGATTCTTGGTTTAATTTTTTATTTTCCGATTACGACTTTCGGTAATTTTAACAATGCCATGATTTTTGTGGAAGAAAAACACCTAAAGAAGTAAGTTGGATATTATTGTCTTTACCATAAAAAAGAGAAAACATCGCCGCGCGAAAAGGAAGACATGTGATTGGTCGCATATTGTCATACGACTATTTTCTGACCAATCAGAACTCCGTTTTTGGTCAAGCAGTTGTCATCCCTGCCGCAAACGAAGCAGTTGAAAATTGAAATTATTTTGAGAAACGGTTTCTTGAATGAATTTTTTTTTTTACTTTCAAGTTAATGAAATTCAAATATTCTTCCTTGGATTTGGTATTATCAATCTTGGCTCGGTAAAACAATCTTTAAAAAGGTGATAAGATTAGTTTTCTGGTTTTTCTTATTATATTTATTATCTTTTTCCTTTTTTTGGACTTATCGAAAACATGATATTTAATTCGCCTTACCTTGTGTTTCCCGGAAGAATAACAGCGGCCTTTATAATGCAGCGAGCACTTTCTTCATCGCATTGCTCGAACCAATTTAAGCCGGCTTTCGGCCATTTTGCGACCGGGCAAGCAATGTTTTTCGTCGTGTTTTTACCGTGGCAGAAACACGAAAGATTTCTCACGGTAGACACGTTTTCCATAAAATTTAGCGCTGCCAACATTAAAAGAAGTTGGAAAATTATTTTACCAGCTTCCATTACATCGAGCGATCGATTTCCGCACTTGGTGTTATCTGTTTCCAACACTCAGTCTCGTGTCATTTTCACCATTTTCTTTTTAATTATTGCCTCATCGAAACAAGGCCCCATTTTGATGAGTCCTTCCCGTTGTCGCGGCGCGGAAAATGGCGATCCCGAAGTGTATCTCCTTAAATAAAAGAAAAAATTAAAAAAAAATAATACTTTGTGTGCATTGCTCGGCATACCGATAAATTTTTAGTCCACGTATTAATTCATAATGGAGTTAAAAATAAATCATTAGTGAAATTAAAATAAAGGGAAAGGAGCAAATGTGGAGAGCAATAAAATGATTTTTATTATCCTTCGGAAAAAGAAAAAAGCATGGGAGGGCCGATGAATAGAATGGCGGAGATGACAATTTCAGATACGAATCCCATTTCCTTGATGACTTCTTGAGGACACTGCGTCAGAAGAATATACAAAAGGCAATAAAGAAATCAAATGTGGTTCTACCGAGCGAAGGTTGAAATTGAGTGAAATTTTTCAGAAAAGTAATTTGTAATTGACTTTACTTCATGTGGATGTTTCACAGTTCGATGACGTAAAGAACATATGTTAACAACTGTCAGATCAGTGTATAAATCAATATTTTCCTTATACCTCGTGCAACGTCCCAATGACATTAATCACCGAATATTTTTATCCAAAATTAATTTATGATTCCTTACATAAAAAGTATAAGTCCGAGTAGAATATGATTTCCCCACCCACAAATGATTTACTATTTTATTCGTTTACAGATCGATGCGAATCTGAACTGGCAATCATGAAATTTTTTTGTCTATTTCCAAAGATGAAGAAGAATCCCTAAACGTTTCCGCTGGCAGAGCAGCAAAATCCGGCAGAGATTTTAATTTTTTTGTTCTTGAACCGGCAACCGTAATTAGCCCCAAATTAGCTGATGCCGAACGCTGAGTGGCTACACCTTCGATAAACATGACAAGCTAAAAAGGAAATACACATGCTGTTCGGTTATTTTCAATTGGAAGATCGAATACGGAGGAGATACGTTTTATCTACTGCGGTAATCCCCGCTTATTTTCATCTTTCCTTTTTTTTTTACGAAAAAAGCTAATTTAGCACTAAAATAGCTGCCAGCTATTCTTAAAATAATTCAGTTTCTTTTTTCGGTACAGGAACGGCCAGCTAGGATGAAATAGAATAAGAAGACTAACAAATCCATGGGCAATGAATATAAATAAATCATCAAATTATTGATTACGTCCCTGATTTTCTGTAATTCAAGCCGTAGGTAGCCTCCATTAAAAATCTTAAGTGCTCATGATCTAATATTAGATATTTTATTTATAATTTTGTTTATATATGATGAAAAGATAAAGTCGATGATAAGTAAAGAATTTAACATTGATTTTACCTTTTAAATGTAAAAATAAAATTGCTGTAGGATAGGTCTTTGAAATACATATTACATATAACATTAATTTCAGGTAATGAATCAACGATAACAGTATTTGATCCGATTGTATATATATCATGTTTTGAGAGTATATATATATGCAAAAAATAGCTAGAAAAAATATGATTGCATTAAATAGCCGATTTCGTAATGCCACTCAACTTAAAATTCGACATATATTGAAATTATTTTCAATTCAATAAATCTCGCTTTACCACTAAATTAATTAATGTAGCAATCGGGTTTGATCTGTGGTTTCCTTTATGTGCGGGATGTTTTTTAGAATGAAATTTTGCCCGCCCTCTTAACGCTAATGAAATAATAATAATAATAATAATAATAATAATAATAATAATAATGATAAAATAATTTTTTCTTATTTTCGAAATGTTTCGAATTTCAGATGATCACTCAAATGGTTATATTTTTGATGAGTTCAGTGATTTTGCCCGCTATCGGGTTAAGAATTACGAACATCATATTCAAATTTTAGATGTTAAAAAACCAAAAATTATCCCAATGATTAAGTCATTAAGTCCATAATAGTAAATGGGAAATAAAAAAGTTTTAAAAAATGGAATTGAAGGAGAATGTATTGGTTCGAAGAACCGGAATTCTTATTTGAAAAATCCATAGAAACCAAAATTTAGAGCTTACATAAAAATTTTTTCCATCTACATTTTCTTGCGGAGAAACTTATTTTAATGCAACGAAATGTAATTTTTCATCGTGTGCAGCTCAGCATCGACTTTAGAATGATGGAAACATAAAATCTGTATTATTTATGAGGTTAAATTATTATATATTTCATTCATTCGTTTCATACAAGTCATACTTCGTTAAGTGAACTTTGATGTTATACAGAATGGTGAATGAATTGTACGAAATCAAATCCTAACTCTCAATGTATAATCAGGTCGTTCCTGGGAAGAAAGATCCAAAATATTTACTTCTATTTTTTGCTGGATATTAACACATTTCAAGGATGCTCTAATTAAAGCTAACTTAAAACCCAATAAATCAATAAAAAATTAATGCAAATTTTGTTACAGGTGTATTTCATCTGTTGAAAAGCTAAAACGACTATGGATCAAACTGCGAGGACATAGCGATTGGATGGACGGGATAAAAGAATTACAAGTAAGAGGAACAAACAACGCAATTTGGATTCTATAAAAAAAACACATAAGTGCAGAATTGTAATAAATATCGAAAGTGCTAATACTCCACTTAATATTCTAGGTATAAAACGAAGAATTGCAAGCAGGGCGATTGGATAATGAGAACTATGAAAAGAAAGGATTTCAATTCGGTGAAAAAAGGGAAACAATTTATGTGTACAAAGGTGCAGTTCTGAGTTTTCTTCTTAACTAACCTAACAGTTCGTTGGTCTCCATCGGGTGCGAACAGCAAACTTGGTTTAAGCTTTGTTTCGCGGTTGAAATTTTTCAAAAAATTTCAACAGGTAAACTGACGGCTAAATTATGCGCCGAAATTTGCAAACTTTTGCGGAAAAGGAAAAAAACTTTCACGGTGCGATCACAAAGATATTCACCCGCCGAAGAGCGCGCACGAAGACTCGCGTAGAGGAAAAGCTCCTGTTGGGGTCTTATCACGGGCCCACGTCGTGAAAACGACTAAAATTAAAAAAAAATGATAAGAGGAAAATGCTGAAATATCTTCTCGACAGCGATGACTTGCGTACTAAGTTGAGCCGGGGGCGAATGGCGGCAGGAAGGGAGGAGAAAATCGACGCCAAATTTTTCAGAACGAGGAGTTCTCGGGACGCCGCATAAACCTTTCCGATTCCGCGGCGGAAACCAGGAAAATCGTCTTTTCGTATCTCGTTTTGAATTCGCCACTGTTTGGAGTGCTCTGAGGTTCGGTGTCGATTCGGGTGCACACATCGGAAAAGTCAATTTTTCAACGGCTTCCGTCTTCAGTCGCAGGATATCGGCTTGGAAAAGGCCCCTTCGCCCTGCAGCAAAGTACGCTAAAGAACCTCCTGGAAGCTCATCCCTCGAAACCACGCGTTAATCATTACATTGCATCATTGCCCACGATGCCACTCAAATATGGAATTTTCGCCTCCGTTCCGATCCCAGACCAAAAAATTTTTGGAGTTTGTGATTTACGCAAAAATAATGCGGCTCAACAATAATATTTTTAGTATATATTAATTATTTTATTCTTAATGCTGTTATTGATGATCTACTAAGTTCTGGTTTATGCTCTTTGCCTGCCAATAATTAGATCACTTTTTTAAAGCTTATTTCAAATTTCTTACATATATATATTGTTTTTTTAGAAGATGGCATTGTTGAAAATCCAATCCAGATACTTATTCACCCTTGTGTAGATTGCCGGGCGAAGTTCTCCACATTTTACACCCCAAGACACTATTCCAATTGCGACCCAACGGTCGTTCGGCAAAAGATGAAGCAACGGTCCTCCCGAGTCTCCCTGCAAGTGATAGCTCTGTCATTTGTGTTGAACAAAGAATTTTATTCTTGAGAGTCCTTTCGAGTATGTTCCCCATTTTTAAAAGAATGTTTCCCGACTTGTGATATTTTTTGCCGAGTAAAATTCAAAAAAGTTACCTGGCAAGAGTCTTTTCCGTATTCACCACCGGCGCATATGTTTGTATCTAGTACAGGTTGAATGAAGGTACGTTGGCAATTACTGTTATTCCAAACCGGCAATGAAACTTCCATTAAGACGTTGCTTGACGGTCCACCGTACTCGACATTACCCCATCCTGTAGACATTCAAATTGTTAATTTCCATTCGCATTCCGGAGCGGATCCTGTTAATTTTGTTATCTTACCAATGACAACAGCATCTACATTGACGAAATCGTTTCCAGGTTCCGGGAGACAAACCGGCCATACGTAAGTGTTTAGCGACGAAGGTCTGTCCAATTTGATTATAGAGATGTCGTTTTCGTAGGTGTGAGGATTGAAATCTCTGTGTATTATAACTTCGTTGATCGCAAAATCCTGCACCCTTGTCTCGTCATATCTTCCCAGATTGTATTCGCCTAACCGAACGAGTATATCGCTAAGCAAAACCCTGCCGAAAGGGAAAAAGAAACGCAAGACCGATCATAAAAGACTAGTAATAGGGCTGAGACGAATCATATTGTAAAGCTTTTTAAATTTGAGAATTACCTGTACAAGCAATGTGCTGCTGTGAGTACGTGCCGATCCGTGATCAGAACAGCACCACAGACAACCTCCATGCTGGAAAGTCTTATAATAGCCACCATCCACGGCCACTGATTTGGATCAGCGATTCTGCCTCCGGTCACCCTTGTGAACTTCACTCCCAAATTCTCCCCGCAGCCTTTGCGTTCCTTCTTTGGAGGCTTTTCATTCTGGGAGATTTGAGGTTCCTCGGGTGCAAGGTTGTCGCCATTTTCCAATGTCGGCAATAATCCAGAGGGGTAGGAAAAACCGTAATGATCTATTTCAGCGATGAATTTGTCCGGGCAGCATACACCCACGTATCTGAGACACAAACATCTTGTTTACGTACCGGAGAACATTCCAATTTACATTGCAGTATCCTGCGACTTACATTCTGTTGATAACACAGAAATAATCCATGAACCGGAGTTTGTCGCCTTTGAATTCCGGAAGCGGACATCGCAGCAAATGCATACAGTAACCGAGGCGATTTTCTGGCGTTATGCATCGTTGATATTTTACATTTGCCTTGGTAGAAGAAAAAATTTTGAAACCATGAGCTGCATTTGTTAATACAATGCCTGCTATTCTTACACAGAGGACGGACTTGATCGAGCGAAAATCGGATCAGCGATGCTGACAGACTGGACGGGAGGCTTACCCGAAGAGGATTCAAATCATCCTCATTGTCTATACTATTGGTATTCTGCTGACCAGCCGAAGGCCTAAAACCTGCGAAAAGTACCAAACACAAATACTTTAATAACTGCACGCCAGTGGACATTTTTGCAGAATACTAAAAAACGCTTTGCAAAGTGGATTATCTGCAGCGCATCCCACACTTTGACAGATAAAATACTTCCTGTTAAGCATCTCGTTTTGCTCGAATAGCTTTGAAAAAAATGTTACTTTTGAAGTTTTATCACAATCGCAGTTTGTGAGAAATGTTGCGAACATAGTTTCGACATTGACGTCCATTAATGCCTTAATGCTTATCGTTATTCTTCTATATTCGTCATTTCAAATAAGATTCTGAATCTACCTCTACATATTAGATTAGACAACTTGTATTACTTAAACAAGTTTGGCGGTGATAAAAATTGAAGGCGTTAACAAAGTTTTAACCGAAACAACAGCAAGATCCAAGTACTTTCAATAAAATGTGAAAAAAAATAATTTTCATTCCAAAACCCAAGTCTCCTTTTCCCACGTAAATATACAACTGTGATCCTTGTCTCTAATTTTGGTTTCCATTAGTTCAAACTTTGAAATATCGAGAGTATGGCTGAAAGTGCGAAGTTTAAATCAAGCTCCATTCCCGCAGCTCCTTTTCAGGCCGGACTACGAACTAACAATGATATTTTACACATTCCAACTGCTTTTATCCCCAAATATCCATAACACTTCCCGGTGATGGATCCGCGTTCGGACATCAAAATCAGATGCATTGAACCCGGCCATTCGCACTCTCATCATTTATGTAATTTGAAGTAATTGCCGTTGGGCAATATAAAAAGAAAAGTATCGATTCTATGTGATTATACTATTTCGTAAGCGTTATCCAATGGAAATGGACGCCTTTTGTCAAACATTTGCCAACCCAAAACGTTCTCCGGATTGCCGCGAACGGTTCACGTTGCGACCCAGTTCACAGCGGGTCACCCATCATTATACCTGATAAATGTCGACTCCACTGACAACCACCCAAGAATTGAAGGAGGTAAAATTTAGAGAGGTCCAAATTAATTTTTTTTATCCTTTTTCCAAGCGAGAAGTACGCTCATGATCAATTATTAGAATACACCCCTGAATGAACGTCGTAAATTACCTTCCACCCGCCCTTCCACCACGAGGTAAATACCTGTACTTTACGCATTAAAATATGTGAATAAGCAATTTATTTTAATTCAGACCCTTTGGGGGGAGCAATTATTGAATATGAAAAGCAGAACCCTTAAAATGTCACGGGCCCAAATTCTTTTAGAACCGGTACCTAATATTCTCCGCTTTGTTGTTAAAAGGGTGAAATTTTCATCCCCATTTCACGCGCGCAGATCGATTGGAAGGACTCGGAACGGATTCTAAGATTTATAATTTCCAGGATTTTCCAGTTTGAGCGGTATAGGAAAATGAATGTCGCTATTAGTGTAGTTCTCCATGTATGACAATGGTGAAGCCGATTTGTGTCCCGGTCATTTGTGGCGTAATCTTATTCAAAACCTGATCCTCTAATCCATAGTCAGGATTTATATATTATATTTTACTCATCTAATGAGGTCACCATCATCATACAATAACGACCTTACTTGTCAGACCGTCCTACGAAAGTAATTGTGATCCTCCATTTACGGTCGCTTATTAGTTGTTTTGCTGTTGCCATCCTTTTTCACGTCTAATCTGCATCATTTGGCAACTTATTGGTCTCATCTGAATAACAATTAAAGGGATTCTTGGGTTAAAGGCGGTTGAGGGGAGATTAAAAAAAATATTTTTATTTATCACAGGAAATTGACTTAGAAATTTTCGAGCGCTTTGTAAAAAAGGAAAAAAGGAGCTGACAGAGTGAAGATTTTTATTAGAAATCCGATTGCGATAGAAAAAATGCGATATGTATACCTATTTAACAGAGTACACTTTAAAATGTCCAAACTGCCACTTAATCCCAAATGGTTCATATGAATAATTTTCAACTTGAGATAAAACCCGTCCTGCTGGGTATCATTGCCTGGCTGCCAACTTTCCAGTCCGCACCAAAATAAACAATATTTTAAAATGTAATATTTGAGGGTTGGCAGGGGCTGGAGACGGCCAACCGTATGGAAGGCTGAAACCTGAAAAAAGAAACCTGATTTAGCGTGGCCCTCGTCAAAATGACTATTTATCTTGGCCGTGGATCGATGAGACGCCAAAATAGCTATTTAACAATAACAACAAAAAAGTATGGGAAACCTATTTCGTCTAGTTCTACTACCATCGCTCTTTAGGTTCCGGCAAAATTTTTCGTTCTTCTCTCACCTCTTTCCACCCCCCCCCCCCCAAAAGCAAGGAACCATTAGAATGGATCAATTCGTAACCCTCCGAGACATTTCCTTCATTAAGATTTATGACAGTCGAGCCGTTACCGTAGAGAAAAAAAAAAGTCCAGTCGACGCTATTCCAGGGTCGAGGCATGTCCGGCGGAGGTTTTTACCACTGTTTCGCGTTTGCAATTGTCCAGGCTGGATCGGGCGGTGAGAAAAAAAAATAGAGAAAAACCGGATTGGAAGACCTCAAATGTGACAAAGCCACATTTGAATTTGGCCAACCTTTTGAAGCTTCCCAAAACGGGAGATCGCCTTGGTTGCACTTCTCGACCCGATGTCTTGTAATCCGAAAAACTACCTGATATCCCTGGTGCCACGCCAGTTTGCCGGACTGATGCGAAACTCACGCGAGGGCAGACCAGATATTCGCGAAATGAGTCTAAAAAAAATAAAAAGTTATGTCCAATTAATGCCATTACGGCAGTTAATCAGTTGGTTTAAGTTGAAGGACTGAGAGCTCGCGCAAAAAATAAATAATAATAATAATTTATTACTCCAGTCCAATAGCTAATTATGCCGGATAAATTACTTATTTATTTGTTAGTCAGCGTTATTTCAGGTTCGGTCGAACTTTCCTATCGAACGAAATAAAAAAAAAAACCTTGGGGAATTTACATCAAAAACCCTTTTTGTCAAGTAGACGACAAGGGACGTACCTGAACGGTTCTCTGTCACGCGCTTCGGAAGGGACAAAATTCGACCGCAACGGCGCCAGCAAAGCAGACTGACAACTTCCCACGGAAACTTCAAAAAATTATTTAAAAAGCTTATTTATTTATTTATATTATTAAACAATGAGTAAACAACGGCGTTACGACTGAACCGTTCTCTCTTGCACGTCGCAGGTTTTTCCATCCGATGTTTTTCCCCGATTCTTATTGTTTGTATCCTGAAGCCGGCCGACCAGATTCACGAGACGCCCCGAGAGGTAACCTCGCATCGTCGAGAGACGGTTCAGCCATCTGGCGAAGGCCGAAGTCGGGAAAGCAGAGGCCGACGTTCCTTCCGGTGCTTCCCGCCGGGAAGGAAGTTCCGGTCGAGTCCTCGGCCGGAAAATAAGACGCACAGACCTACACCCGGGTAAGCGAACGCTCCCGACAGACGATGAAACGACCGAGAACGTGAAAATGGCTTCGTCAAAGAGACGGACAACACTTTCGGTCCTTTGGGATTTGGCTTTTGCCGGTCGAACGGAATTTGTCATGTGAAAATGCGGGAATTAATTTGCAAATTAATTTTCAGATCCGGCAGGATCAAGTTCGCCCGTCGGTTGGATATTCGCAACGTCGAAATTCGATTCTCTTTCCGTCCGCTTCGACCTGGACGGTCAGGCAAGCTCCGGGGCTGGAGACCCGAGTCGCCGCAGAAGTCAGCTTCCAGTCCGAAGGCGATTTTTCACCGAGCACCGGGGAACAGGCAGATCGCCTGGAAAAGGGAGAAAACAAACGGATCTGCCCACCTCGCGGTCAACTACCTGGAAATATTCGCTGCCGGTAAACTACTCACAACATCCCACGAGGATAATAATTAAATGAAAAAATATAGGTGACCGTGCCCGTCTGCTGGCAGTGCTCGGTAAGGGATCGTCAAAAAGTATGGCGGACCGATTTTTCGCTCCGTATTTGCGACGAAAAATATTTATTTATTGATCTTCGGACGAAAAGTTCGATGCCAGCCATTTGGATCGGCAGCATCCGAGGGAGCTCCGGCACGAGTCGAACCGAAAACCGAGAAAGAAATCAAACACAAATTGTGCGGGCAGTTAGGAATATTAATCGCCGGGCGGTTTTGATGCAGAGCATCTCGGAGAAAAAATTTTTAAATCTTCAAATATTTTTTTGGTCCACCCTGACCTCTGAAAACTTAATTTACATTAGAATTTGGATAGTGAAACCGCCACGCCTAACTTCGGGAAAACCTGAGATGTCCATGTCGAAGGCGTTAATTAACACAAAAATTTAGTTTCGGTTGCGGAGCCCGAGTCCGTTGTTGTTCCGTCGATGAGAGAAGCGACAGCTCGCGTTTCCCCCTGCTCTGCTGCGGCGGCAGCGGTCGCAGCGGGAGACGCGTTCCGTCAGCGCTGAACGGGAAACGCAACTCGTAAGCCGTCGATACCTTTTGCTGCGAGGTAAATTCGAATTGGAAGCGTGCGCCCCGTAGACGCAAATTGTTTTCGGGCTCGGGGGAAGGTCCTCAGCCGTAAATTAACATCGCGTTGACCTTTCGAAAAATCATGCGAGCCGAGGCTGAGGGCCCGGGCAGGGCCCCGGGGCCTTCGCATCCCCTCCGAAGCTTTGCGCCGGGGTGCCTCGCTCAGAAACGTTTCAATCCCACCTGACTGTGATTTGCTTCTTTGCGCCTCCCATTTTAAAGTTCATATTTCCATTGTTCGAAAAGGTTCCTTTTAAGCGAAAGGTTCATTTGACTTATTTTCAATTCCGTGTACTTTTTATAAATTATGCTTCCATTGCAAAAAAAAAAGAATTTTTAATGGCTTAGGTAGGTTACTTAATAAGAGCCGTGCCCGAATCATTAAAAAAGAAAAAAAAACTTAGACGCTTGAAGTGGACAATTCTAAATAAGGATAGGTCTACCACATTATTATTCATTTATGTATGTTGCGATCAGTTTTTCATTTCTTTTTCACATTTCCAATACGCATTTGCTGTCCACCTCCTAATGGCGCAGGGGGGGAAATGACGAGAATGCCTAAGCTGGCGCCAGAAGAAAAGATGCCTTTCGAAAGGGAATCGATTGCCTTAGGCCTCCTGCCCCCGAAATTCGGCGATCTGGGACATTTTCCCTTTTTTCCCGGGAGGAAAAGAAGTTGCTCGCGCTTGACCAGGATTCGCACGCCTTTTTGATGAATTCGAATTTGACTTTCGACGGAGCGCTCGACGCCGCTCTCATAAGGAGGATGTCTTGCAGGCACCGGATAAGCGCACGGCAAAGACTCCAGAAGGTGCCAAACTGGTGAACGCTAACCGGTCAATTAAGGACGGCGATGGAGCAATCGCTTGCGCGATTTTAAACGGTGATACCGCAAAATTCAGACTCCCGAGTCAAGGCTGGTACGGCACCGTGTACCTGTGCACGCATAATCGGCTGCAAACAAAAACTTTTCGCCTTCCGCATCTTGGAAACATCTGCAGATACCTGGATTGCGTCGAAATCTGCGCTCCAAAATGACTCGAGGTTCATCCCGGCCGCGGAGAGAAATATCACTACCGTAACGCATCTCTCAGATTAATTATTTTATCTCGCATAAACAGAAAAAAGGAGACATTTATTTGGTTTTAAAGGCGTTTTCTCAGCCTATGCCTACATAATAAGGCATCATTACATAAGTTTTTGCTTATTTTTCAAGGTGCGGCACCTCCCTCTATCTCAATGTTTGCTCGGATCCAGTTGATCAACAAATGCGTGTTGGCGTTGTGTTTTTTCACGTGAACGCAGATAATGTGACCCGCGATTCGTGTAATATCTACGTTCAGACGCTAGGATTCTCCATCGTTCTCTCGAACCGCCATTAACTGCGATTTCACACTCTCTGGAAGAAGGAGAAACGGGCAAGGCGAACGCAGCACTGAATGCCGGACCCTTCGGGTAGGATGCGAAGATGATGGATGCGCTTGCAAGAGACCGGACACGCAGGTACCGGGGGGGGGACGCTTATTTTCGTTCCAAAAACCATGGGAAGAATACGACGCTGCAACAACAACTTTTTTTCCTTGCGCCTGCCACCAGTTAAATTGCAGATTGTCTTCATGATCTGCAAACTGCGGCGGCCGAACCATTCATCTGCATCGCAACGTGCAACGGAATCGGCGGATCCCGGCAGGAAGACGGGATTCTCCCGGGTGAATCGACCCCGGTCAGCGTTGCCGACTGGGGTCGAAAGATTAAGGAAATCGGAAAAGCAACCCCAATCTGAATAATTGCATTTAGGGAAGTTTTCTCATACGCGGTGGCTTGAGCCACGGTAAATTTTGCATTGCTGTCTAATAAAGACAGGCGTTTAACGGGACACCGCGGACTTACGATTCTGTTCGTTCGCAACGGAAGGGATAAATCCGAATTGCGACAGAATTCGCGGCTTGGGGGTGGATCGAACTTTTTCTCGAAACGCGTTTTATTCACCGTCGGCCGAAACAAACCGAGTTTTCCTTCTGTTATCCTGTGGGACCTTAATGAACTCCTGCTAATGACCGGAACTGGAGTGCATTATCGTTTGCGTTGAAAAATTAACCTGGTAATTTAGACTGATGAAAGTGAAAATTCTCCAGCAAACGTGCCCGTGGTCGTCATTGGCTTATATGGAGGTAGACTTATTTGTGTAAGTACCAATTTCACGACAATTAATATAAAAGTGTCGATGTTGGACGGCACCGATTCTGGGTCAGCGAGTGGCGAATTTTCCGAATGCCATCCAAGGGTAAGAAAAAAGAAAGGTGGCGAACCTTACGGCAAATAACTCTGTTCGCCGACGATTTCAAAAACGTTTGGAAAAGCTTTTAGTCGAAACTTTGCGTTATTTCCCGATTTTTTTCCTGATTTTTGCGAAAAGTCGGAGACAGAAATAAATTCGGGCGAAAAAGCTTCTCGATGGATTTTCTTTTTAGACTGTCCGAACCTGTTATTCCGCCCCCTGTCCCCGACCCGGAGAGGGGGTGTCGGTGCCGGAGTCCGAATAGCGAGGAATCCGCAAAAAAAGTTGATCCGGGACGTGGTTGCCAACCGCGATTCCCCCCCAATCGGGGCAGAAAATCGAAACGCGGACGATTCGCGAGGTGTTCGATCCGATTCAGTCTTGAAATTTTCCGACTCCGAAGGCTTTGCCGCGTGGAAAATTTCAACTCTGGCATCACCTCATCCGGAATGATCAGTTCCGACACTGCCGGACTTTTCCTCCTACCCCGGCATCATTAAGAAGATCGGATTCATATCCCAAAGGCATCCTCTTCCCGTTCCAGGCGGACTTCCGCTCACATCGGAATTCGGAACGGCAAAATGAGATCCACCCGTCATGTGGTCACCTGAAATTAAAACTTTGTCCGGTGCATCTCATAATGTTAACCACTGCCGAAGCAGTTATTTTCATTATTATTATTATTGCTCGATGAAGTTTGGAATAAACGAGACCGCCATTAACGCCCGAGCTGCCTGATAAATGTCATTTTGCTGAAGAAGAATAGCCTCCCTTTGCGGAATCAAACTCCATTAACCCGATATCTCAAATCGCCTTTTTTTTTCTCTTTTTTTTGCCAGAACGACATCCTTCGGAACCCCCGTTCTCGAAAGGCACCGGAAGCAGTATCGATGGCGTCGCGTTAAGTGGCAGCAGAAGATAAGGCTGAGATGTAACGCGCGATGTGGAAGGCTGTGGAGGATGGGAAAGCGATGAAATAGACTGGTAAGTAACAATTAAAAACTGCTTAATGCGGAAAAAAAATTTTAACGCACGGATACGAAAACAAAAACTTCGACGCACAAAAACACCAATCGCTTTGAACGTTACGGAAGGAAAAACAAAACAAAAAAAAAGTCGCTGTTAGTATTTTTATAAAACCAAGAACGGAGGATAAATAATAATAAAAAAAAAAAAAAGTCAAGCAATTCAGGTTTAAGTCAATGCCTTATTAATCTAGAAATGGAAAAAAAAGCTACAGAACGGAGAAAAAAGGAAGGCAACAAGGCGATTGTAATTGGAGGTCGTTCTGTTACGGAGTTTTTTTACGCCGTTCTCATTGATGTTTCGCTTGCGCGAACGGCCGATTCTCATCCCCAATGTTTACCTTATTCGACGTCAGGTATTAAGGTTCAACGTTTCGTCCGCAGTCGAAGCGAGCCGCGTTCATGAATCTTAACTGATTCTCGCATCGTCTTAAAGTAGGCGGCACAACGAGGGTACACTCGACTCCAAAAGCAGTTTCGAAACCGTATGCAACGTCGGAGGCAACTTTTTTTTCGCGATTATTTCGCATCCGGGCGAATCGCATTTTCCGACGCGTCCGATCGGCCATAGGCCCGTGGCGATTTGCAACCGTTATTTTGCGGCCGTTCGGGACGCGAACGGCCCGGGGACGGCGACCGGAGAGGATGTTGCGGGTGATCGAACATGGCGTCGAATGTGTATTTGTTGTTCGAGATGCCGGGTGTTGTGTTCTGCGACCAGTCTGCCTCATAACTGCGTGTGTGATTTTTGGGCTGGCGCTCGCAATCGAATTTTGTGCAGCAGGCAAATGGATTTTTGTGTGATGAATTTTATGTTTTATTCATTGAGTTTTCACAATTTTTTATCGGTCGAATCGGAATTCGTCGCCATTCAACGAATAAACGGACCGTGAATCGGGATACGGGGATGCGCGTTTGTCATGTGTTCGATCGGAAGTTGTACAATTTGGTTTTTCTTGGATTGGTAGTCCTGGAAAAACGGTTTTGTTTTGCTTACGCCTTCCTCTCTGTCGCGACGTGAGACAAATCTCTTTCCTCTCCTCTTTTATTCCGTTGCGCTGGAAGATTTTCTTTCCCAAGCCTCTCGTCATGTATTTTTCTCTCAAATCGACCGCGTAACATTTTTGTATTATGATATTTCATTTTTGATATTAGAATACGGCAGCGGAACGGATTCTATTTAACCGACGCTTCTGACCGAACCTTCTATTCACTTTCTTGTTTTATACAATTCCGATAAGAGAACATGATGCAGGTAAATCTTATAGTTTATAATTGAAGAAATACAAACTTGTATTACATAACATTTATGGTTACTTTTAGCATGTGATACGCGGAATATCGAAAGTTAAATTCACGATTTAGAATTAGATTCAAAACCTTCCCTCATTAATGACAATTTGATATGTGACTAAAATACAGTACCAAATATTGAAAATATTATTATTTCACGATTCAGGCATGAATGTAATTTGGTACTTTTTAAAGTTACAGTTTAGTATGGTAATGCAGTACAATTTGGTTTTTCTGATACATACTCGGTCAGAATCTTGGTCTGGTATTTTTATTTTACTCCACGACGTATACATAAAACAGCTTAATGTATAATTATTTTCATTTTAAATAAATTTTTTTTTAATGCGCACCTCTATTTATTTGTGTTTGAATACGTTAAAGGTGACAATGTTATAATCCTTTAATAAGTTTTCTCCAAACGATAATGCACAATTAAGCAGTCAGTCCTAAGCCATTTAGTACATATTTTTTTAGAAATCTACAAAAGCAACTTTAATGTCAGTTTATTTAGTGTTTAAATCATTTTGATTTCGTGATGTAGTGAAATTTTTCGTGAACTTTGCAATGGACGAAAAAAGAAATCAATTAGCTTCCAAAAAATTAAAAGTTTGTTTTTAAAGAAGAAATAGATAAATAAGACCATTTGTGTGTGTGTGTGTGTGTGTGTGTGTGTGTGTGTAGTGTGTGTGTGTGTGTGTGTGTGGATACGTTAATTAAAAACTAATTTATCTTCCACGAACGATTTCGTATCTCCTTCATTTTTATTCGTTAAATTTTTTAATTATTCCATAGGTCAGTATATTTCATGCTATCCAAATTTGGACTCGGTGCCCGTACTTGCTTGAATATTTAATGACTGTTGAAAGTCACATTCAAGAACCAATTGAAAGGCCTGTGCTCAAATGGAAGAGGCAACAAGCTCTCAAAATGAACCTACAAGATTGTGCCCTGTAAATATTTACTTCAATATAATTTGCCTCCATTTTTTTACTTTTCACGCTTTTGGCCACATGTGGATACCTAGTTTGTTGACTTATGAACAATTTTTTTTTATTTTCTTTATTTATCAACGAAAAAATTTTAATTTTCACAATAAATAACTAACTTTATAAATATTAATTTAAAAATAAAATTAACATTAATTTCAACCTTTTGTATTAGAAATAACATATATGTATTATATAATATATTTTAATATATATACAACGAATAATTAAATGAATGTTAAATGAAGTGATTAATTTTAGACATTTATTTTATATATATATATATTACATTTTTAAACAGTTAGTTTTTACGTCTAGTATAAAAATTTTAATTCTAAATTGAAAGGAAGAATATTTAAGAATATTCAATTAATAAAAACACCATTTTCACTTAAAATAAAAAAATTATGAAAGAAACTGTTTTAAAATTAAAATTCATTTCCAGTGATACTTATTTAGTAAAAAATATGATAAAATATTTATATTTTAATTAATTACACATTTTTAAAAAAGGCGTCAATAACCCAACAACTTTTCACATGTTATTTTTGAAACATTAATTGATAAGCAAAAATTAAAATTTTGCCTCCGAAGAAGTTAAAAACCTTTAACTGGTGAGACATTACACATTGATTTACGAATTAATAACGCAATGTACATATTTTAAGGCACGAATCAGTTTGTATAATGTCATAATTTGGTCCGATGGGTTTTATTTGAGACTTTTTTTTTTGGTTATTTATAAAAATATTTAATATAATTAATTAAATGCCCTCGGTATCTTGATGGTCGGTCTCTTTGTTAGAATTTGCATGCAGAGCTGTGCCCCAAGGGAACAGGTTTTCTTAAAGTTACCGCTGAGGAAAGCAGAAAACCGGTGTTGCTTTCCCGGTCTCGGATGTTGAGCAGTTTGCGCATTTTGCTGGGGGTGTCGTAGAAATATTAATTCTCCAATCCGCGGCATAATGGACGGTTTTTGTGGTCTTAATATAACATTCGGTGTTGCGGCTAATTATAAGATGCCCGACTGGTCCATAGTTCTTGGGTGTAATAGCGAGAGCGCGAGACTTTTTTTTACATGGCCAAATCGGGATGCTGCGGAGATCCTCGGCTCCGGGGATTGCTCCGAGATCCTTAAATTCTGCGTTTCTGCCCCCGGATCGGGATGTCTTGGTCACCACGCACCATCCTCCTCGATTCGTCCGCGGAGCACGGGTCACCTTCTCGTTGTTCGCCTTCGAAATTAGCGCAGAAATCTCGCGGCTCATTAACGGTATATTGAAAATGGCTTTGGCTGTGAGATTCCGCGTGTACCGTTGAACCAGTGAAAATGAGCGTGTCTTGCGAGGGGTGAAGAAGGTGACCCGACAAACCTGAACCTTAAAAAAATATATATATATATATATTTTTTTTTCCTTAAAAAACGAACGGTTTCCATAAGTAATATGCTAAGAGGTTTTTTCCATGATGGATCGAAATACTTTGATTATGGTACCGATATCTTAAAAGGTCAATTCCCGTTAAAATTTTGACATTTCTTTTGTGCAAAGCAGGAGAAAAAATCTCTTTGTGTGAAACGAACGTTAGTGAAAATTACAATTCCGCGTGATTTTCCTCTCCCGAGCTAACGACTGACGGATGCATTAATATGAAAATGATCAAATTAAATTTTCTTTGTTTAATTAAGGAACACGTTAAAAAGAACTGAGAATAATCGGTTAATGGTTTGTATGTCTCTTTCTGTCTCTGCAAGTGCGTGTGCGTATTGGCACAACGCAGAAAAATTAATAACAATGGAGCCTTGGCCCAGTAAACGCGCAATATGGACAGAACAGTTACATTACGCCGATTGCTTTTCATATAATTTTCGATATAATTATATAATGTTATAATTTCCGTGGCGCATTTAAAAAATTTGACTTCGATCTGCTTTCCAACCTCCGAGAAAAGTGTATTAAGCACGTTGAGAGCAGTCTAATTTATGTAACAGGTATCGGATGATCCAAGTTGGAAGGATATAAATTTTTTTCCCCATCTGACGTAACGCTGTGACACAAATCGTAATATTGATCGATGTTTTCAGAGTGAAATTTTATATTTTACGGAAAATGTATTTGACTCTCTGGATACTGGAGAGAGTTTCGCGATTCGAGGCTCCAAAGATCGAAAATGTTTTCGCACGGTAAAAGTTCAGTTGGCTGGGGCAGAGGAAGTGGGACGGTCCTCCCACATCCGCAGAAGTGGTGCACGGTTTTCAACCCTTTGAGGGAAGGTTCGGAAGGCGTGCCGTTCCCATGAAAACCCGATGCGACGTCGTGCGTGAAGACCTCAGCCGCTGGCAGGTTTCGCGCGGGATATGTTTTCGGAGGCGAATCCGAACCGAGGAGCGTGGGCACCCCCCCCCCCCCGGGGGGGGGGATGCGAAAATCGGACGCGAACGCCTCGTTTTGACGTTTCACGAAAGCCTCGCATCGAAAACGGTCCCTGACGACGACGATAACTCTCAGGTTCGACTGGATAAATATTCTTCACGTAAAACGCTTTGGGTATTGTTTGTTTAGCAGCTCGACATTAATATTGTGAAGAGAGGGACCACCCGAGAGGTGGTCTCCGCATTTTTCCGTCGCGCCTGCGCGAGGCCGCGGCGAGTCCCCGGGGGCAGAATTTTCCGGCGCTTTTCCCGCGTCGTCGAGATCCGAATTTCCCGCGTGCGATGCCGAAAGAGAAAAGCACGTTTCGCGTGTGGGGATTTCCCAATGTCTTCAGCGCTCTTGCATAATATTCCCTTTTTTTAATGTATTCAAAACCGTAGTCGTTAAATTTAATTAATCTTGCATCATGGATGTGGCGAACGGAACCTTCGCCCGAGCCGGTTTTCGCGGAGCGGAATCTTCGGTGTCGGTGCGCGTTCGGGAATTGTTTCGAGCGTTTGGGAAGGAATCGCATGAGGTAGACACCCGAAGACAGGTACCCACTCGCGGATGCGTTGTCCGAGGGCAGGTTGAATTAATAATAGAGTTTCTAAAATGCATGTTAATATATCGTTTTGGCATTACCGTGAAATGGTAAATGATCAGCTTCGGAAGGTTTTTTCGGGAATGAACCGCCGGAGTTGCTCCGGGTGCGGCCCGGCTGGAGACGCGGCCGAAATTTTCACGTTTCGGACTGGAAATTTTGGATTTTCCTTTGGGGAGGAAGTTTCCGCTCAGTGTCGGCCTCTCCTTTTCGCCTTGACCCGCCGTGAGATCGGGGCCGTTCGGTTCGAGCCGGACGTTTCTCGGACGAGGAGCGAACGGCGGAATCGATTTACTTTTCCTTTTTCCGTCGCGGTTTCGCCGGATCGGTTTCTCCGAGACGATGACCGCGCAGATTTTTTTCCTCTCTCCGAAACCGATCTGCGGGGGAAGCTTTTGCGCGTTTCGCGATCCTTGCGCAATCCGGCGCCCGGGGAAAAGCGCGACGGTATTCCGGCGAGACCATTTCGTCTGCCGCTCGTATTTAAGGCGGTGGAACTCGGAACCGGTACCTCGCGAGGAAATTTTCAGGCCGGCTCGGGCCGCCCCGCAGAAGGAAGGCCGAAACTCGAAAATTCGCGGTTTGCTCGCTTGCCAACCGGTTCTCTTTCCCGGGTCCGCATGCGGCGTCCTTTCGCGAGGAGGTTGGTGATCCGGGATCTTTTCGGGGATTAGCCGAGATCTCCGATGGTATCGGCGCAGTACCCTTGGATCGAACGAGAAATTCCGCGGTTCGAGATCGACCGATATACAAACGGAGGACGTCATCCGGGCGAATAGCATTTCCAGTGCCTGAATCTTGCGTCGAGAAATTTTTTTTTTTTTTTTTCCCAGGTCTTTTGCGATTCAGAAACGAGTTCGGAGCCCAAAATGGCAGTTTTTATACGGGGCATAATGCAAATTATGGTAAGGTTGCCCGAAAATGGTAATTGGTTACCGTAACTGGTTTTCATAATAAGAGAGAGAGAAAGATTTTTTTATTTTATTTTATTTTATTTTATTTTTCCCCTCCCATTTCTCGTATTGTAATTACTGCGTCTTTAAATACGCGAACGGGTCGGGTTGGAAATGCGCTTTTCCGTTCGGATCGGTTGCGCGGATTTGAGGGACGGCAAAAGCTCCGTCAGCAGCGCGCCCGGGATGCAGCCCCTCGGAGGGCTTCGATTTTGAAAGTGTTCTCCTCTCGAGCTAAAAAATTTTTCATTATTTTCGTCTCGGAACGTTCCTCCACTTCATCGAAATCGTTTCTCCGGGGCTTGGCGCTCATTACTCATGAAGTCTGACATTAATTACGGCTTTAGGAGGAAAGTTCTTAAGAATCCGTAACCTAAATTATTCAGTTTCAGCTGCGTTTCGGTTTCCAATTTCAATCCTAAAAATCCAGAATGTCAGATAGTTGCTATTATTTTACGTTCCAAATGGATACGCTTCATTTGAACGTTCTTACACGTAAATTCGTGCTCGTTTCGACCTTCGGATATAACAAAAGCGGATGCCAAACTGCAATGCTCGGGCAGTTGGGAAGAGTTGACTTTTCGTGCGACCGTTTGACGTGTCGCGGTGCCGAACGTTTCGGCGGGGCGGAAAAGCCGCGTCCGCATCGTGCGCGAGGGAGGCGTCGGTAGCGCGCAGCGTTTTTGCCCGTGCATTTCCAAAGTTGAAATGTTGAAGTGCAAGTTGGAGGATGCGAGGAGCGAAGGTGAGCGACAAGGAGAAAAAGAAGTTTGATGTGTATCAAACGGGAATATCGACGTCTGAGGTTCTATGCCAAGGTCCGGGCGTCGATTTTGCTTTGCTTTTTGCTTTCCGAGGCGAGGACGGGGATTTTCCTCCTGTCGTGCGGGCTTCTAAAGCGCCGGAAAGTTGGAGAATCAGGTTGATCGGATGGTTCCACCGTCCGCGCAAAGGTCGCCGCGATCTTTGTGCCGGTTCGGAATGTTCCCGATGCTTTTTTTTCTTTAGCGCCGGAGGGCCGACCTTTGCCTCTGATCCGGGGGCAGATCGCCTGGTTCGGGTATCCTTGCAGTCGCCGTTCGGATTACCTCGGAGGCATGAAAATCGGAAAAAGAACGTAAGAGAAATCGAGTTCTGCGGAATTGTCCGTTTCGTGCCTCCCACAATGGTCCATTAGCTGGATGTATCTGCTCGGACAACACAAGGTTGACGCGCGGCCGTGCAGTTAACCGATAAATGTTAGGGCTGCCGGATTTTCCGTTTTCCTTCTCTTGCCCTTGCGTCACCTCCGGGCTGGCGTCGGATCGGTGAATCCGGAAGGGTTGATTTTCCTGGGGGCGTCCGAGGGATACTTTTCCCGCGCTCCGAAAGGCCATCCGGCCGACTCCGCACTAGCGAACGCTCAAAATGCAACCACCGAAAACTTCGACGCGTCCCGTTCCCTCGGCCATGCGCGTCGTGAGTTTCTTCGACGTAATAGTGCCAAATTCTGTCAAATGGCCGTCATTTCCACAGGGTCAGTCACCAGGCATCGAGTTCGTATTTGCTTTTTTTTTTGCAGCAAAATGGTAATTTATTAACTATAATTTTACAAGTACTAATGGCAATTTATTGTTTGAATTCCTCACGGCGATTAGTCGTGTTTTTTTCTCTCCTTTTTAGCACAAACCCTTTTATCGCGAAAACGTTCCTCAAGTCGCACTGCATCGAAAATCATTTCTTTTAATTCGAGGAAGATAAGCTAACTCGTTAATATTATGCTAAATACGAGGCATAGTTAATTAATACGTGATCACACCTAATATAGTGTTTCAACGAAATTCTTTGTATAGCGTCCTGGCAATTATTTAGCTAGAAGAGAATGGGTTTTTAGGATTGTGAAGTCTGTCACGGTGCTTGCTTCGAAAGGGAATACATCACCGTTTCGGATGCGTGTGCGGCGCATTTTGGTGCGAGATCGAGTGCCGGCGACGGGGTCATTTTGCACTCAGGCGCGGGTTCTTCCGGAAGGTTTAGGTTCGTCCGCGCGGACGAACGAGGAGATTCCCCTTTACTTGCCGCGGCGGAAGATTTTCGACCCGCGGCACGGTTTGACGAAGCAGGTCGGGCTTTCCATCGAGGACGACGGCCGGCCCGGAATAATCGACTGGCCCCGTCTGGCGGATTCGCCCGCAGTCGGGTCCTTGCCTTTGTTTGCGCGCAAGTTTCCATCTCTCGAGGGTTGAGGGTGGCCGAAGAGGCACGTCTTTATTTTTCAGATTAAGAACCCACGAATTATTACCGGAGAAGACGGACGCGGATGCAATCCTTAATTTAAGGGAAAGACGGAGCCGTTCGCGCCAAGGCACCGCTCCCTCCCCCGGCCGCAGATCGCGATTTCGACGTTCGCGTGAAGCGGGGATTCCCCATGCGGGACGCCACTTTTCGCGCGACGTGAGCGTCGGTGCCCGTCGCTCGAGCTCTCCCAGTTCGCCGCAGAACAAACAGCGAGTTCCTCGCTTAGGCAAACATCTTGGGATTTTCCAGCACTTACTTAACCCCGGGTTTGGGATCAACCCCGTCGCAAGCGGATCGACTGCGCTCGGGTTTAGCGGAACGAGCGTGCCGCGGAAGAAAGGCGCAAAGGTTCATCTTAAAGCGCTTGGCCCCCGCGTCCTGCAGCGAAAGGAGAAAAATTCATTCCATTTTACCGGGGGCCCTTTACCCGTGCATCGGTTCTCCAATCAGAAATTGTTTTTTCCCTCTCGCGGACGTGAGCGATACCCGGAGGCTTTTCGCGAGGCGAAACCTTCCTCGGGCTTTCCCCGATTTTCCGCGGGGCGAAGCTTTTCCTCGCGCTTTCCTTCCGGTTCCGGTTCCCGAATTTCAAAGGCGGTGATTATTTTGACTGCGATTTCAAACAGTCGCAGATTCAACTGCGGGTCATTAATTAGCGTTATTATTGAATTTGTCGAAACATAAATTTTCGATTTACATTAATTAATTAATGAGCTTCGATTATAATTTTTCTGTTTTAAAAAAAAAAAAAAAAAAAAAATTCAAATGATTTTTCATCGCTGAGGAAAAATGTTGGCCATTTATTTGTGGAAGAGATTGGTCACCGGTTTCGGATATTAATGAAGTCGATTTTGAATATATTATAAATATGGGGAGATTTCGATGACGTTCGGGAAGATGTAAATTTTTTAATAAAACACAAAACGAATTCGGAATTTATACCCCGGGTATGGATTTGGAAATGGACACATTAATTTGGTACTTCTGGTGTTGATATCTCCCGTTTTTTTTTTTTTTTCCTTTTCCTCTCTCTCTCGACCCGGTCGAAACATATTAAAAATCCGAATACAAAGAATGTTTTTGAATTTTAGCGCCATCACATTAACATTCGACAACTTTCCTCTTTCGGATGTAAGTGATCGAGACGCAGCTAATGGCCGAATTAAAACTATTTTTCACCGTTTTTTTTTTTTTCTTCGCCGTTCTTAAATATCTTTGTTATTTATTTTATTTGTCGAAAGATAAAGCTGTTATCCGCAGCTTGTTCGGTTTATCGCTTTCGAGAGTACGATGATTTATATAAGCGAATATTTTTCTTTTCCCTTTTTTTGGGGGGGGGGTGGCGGGGGGGGGGCACGGTTTAAATTCGATTCACGCTTTTAAACAGAAGTGGACCCATCCGTTAACTTTCGTTCCGGTTAAGACCGGAGCCGATGGCGTGTGGCGCGGTGCGACCGCGGGAACGAAAGAAATGAGAGCAGTCGGTCGCTTTTAGAGGTGCCTGCGGTTGGGAATTAAGGTTCGCGCTGAGGGTTTCTGCCGGACGCAGCGCTGCGCCTGCCGCTCACGCGCGTTTGGGAATCCGGCGGGAGCGGTTCCTGCCGCGGACCGGGAGCCTCAATCGCGGTGGATATCGCGATTAATGTCCCGGATAAGAATTCCGCTTGCTGCGGGAACGTCTTTCGCTCTCGGGGCGCAGCGCGTTCCCTTTTGGCCCCCGAGCGGAATTTTCGTTCGAACATCCCCGATGCGCGGTTTGGGTCGCGAGAACGCCCGGGACGACTTCTCGCTTTGCCCCGACCCGGTAGCCGGATGGGATCGTCCTTCGAACTTGTCTCCCGCGGCTGACCCTTTCCGACAGGAAAGCGCTTTCCCTCTGAGCCCCCGCTCGCGATTTCCTGCCGCCGCACCCGACGGCGGGTGCCGAGCCTCGGAAGCGTTCTTCCGTCGTTTCCGCGATTGATTCGTCCTCGCGAACGTTCGAAAATCGGAATTCGAAAAAAAAAAAGGCAAAAGGGAAAAGGGGCATTGCCGCAAGTGAAATTTCTGATTTTCCGACCCTCTTGCTCTCTTGCCGAGAGCAGGTCTCGCATCCGGTTCCTCTGTCGAAGAAACGGGAAATGAGACGGAGGAAATCGACCTCCCAAAAATCGTAATTAAATGATTTAAAAAGGAATCGTCCAGCCGCGCCGTGCAATGCGTCTTTATGTGAACGCATTTTGGAATCGTGCTAAGACGATTTATATGTGCCTGAAAAGAAAACCTGATGCATAAATATTTCCTACAATAGGAATCCCGCAATCGAAATTTAATTAAAGCCTACGGGTCAAAAAAAAAAAAAAAGGAGATTATGTTATAAGCGGAGAAATGATTCAAAAACAGATTAAAAGTGCAAGATTGGATATTCAAAATGGGATTATAAACTTTAATTGAACATCCGAAACAATATAATAAACTAATCTGCCGCGCCGTAAAAAAACTAATGAAGTGATACAGAAAGACGTATTATTTTTTCCAAAGTATCTAGCAATATAAAAAGTGAATAAATTTGTCATTTATAGGGAGGTTGCAAAAACTGACGACAGTCTGAACGTGGTAATATAATATTATTTTATAAAAATGTATTTTCGTTATATGTTTAACAACGGATTTCGACAATAATTAAGAATAATTATATGAAGGGCAATAAATCTTTATATTTCCGATTTAAGTCCGGTTTATTGACATATCTAATTATATTGTAATAAATGTTTTTCTGTCCCATTCGTAGTTGATGATGCATTTCACAATTGGACATCCATTTATTAATCCAAACTACAAACATTCGAAAGGACAAAATAATAAATCTAAGCCTAAGAGTTGAGTCCAATCAATCAGTTTTTGATTATGTAATTGTATTAAATATATAAATGAGTGATTTGTCTAGATAAAATGCATTTTAATGGAGTCAAGCGGACAGGTATCGAGAGGGGAACAATTTATATTTGGAGTTCGAAAATGTGAAAGATAATATTTAAAAAGTATCATCTGTAATGCGTTAGCTGTTGGACGTGAATCGAGCGATACACGAAATGTAGATAACTGACCTACGGGCATGGCCATTTGTATCTGACTATGTCGTGATTTATGGAATTGGTTTTTTTCCCCTTCGAATCATTGCTCGAAACGTTATGTCGCTCGAAATGCACGTGGAAATGGATCCACGGTTTAAGCTTACGCATAATTTATCGTTACATGCGCGTTTTGTTCGTGCGCGTCCGCCTGGGCTTCCGACGCCGCGAAGGGGGGAACTTTCGCGATTCGGACGTTCCCGAGGAAGCCGGGCGACGGCAAAGGGCGACGCGAACAAGCCGAGACGCGAGTCGGCGGTCGTCCCCTTCGGGAGCGTGTACGATTGACCGCCGTCGAGCCGTGGAGATTCGTCGGGAGGAATCGAAAATCCGAGGAAATGCTTCGAATTCGCGCTGTCGATTTTCCGCGCGGGCCGAGGAAAACCGCTTTCCCGCCGGAACGAGAGTTACGCCCCCGGGGGGCGCGCCCGCGTCAGCGAGGGTAACGTTCCTCCGCAGTTCTGATTTCATCCCCCGGGGTGTTCCGGAAGGAGCGTAATTGCACGAAGGTGAAACTGTAGGGTTAACACCTTCCTCCGCCTCCGGCACGGCCATTATGTGTAATGAAAATAGACAACCTTCGGACCGTTAGCGGATTAATACAAGGTTGCCCTTATAAGCGAAAAGTCGTAAATTGTTTAAATTTTACGTTAGTTCCTTCCAAGGGGGAACAGTTTTTAATGCGTGACAACCTGGATTTTTGACGCTGTATACGCATGTGAGAACTAGTATATCAGCTTATTATAAATATGTTAATTAATTTGTAAAAATCGGTGGTAATTCTAAGGAGAGCCCGTAGTCTGCCGTCAGTAGTTAATAAGTAAATGACGAGGAGAAACTCGCCTTATGGATGGTAACCCGATATCTCGCTTCTTGTGTAAATATGAATATTCAACATGTCAGCACACCAGGACCGGTCCGGTATATCTGTCCTGCACCCTTAATTTGTCCGACATGCAAAATATCTGGTCTAATATTTTGAATTTTTTCGCGAAAGCACATTAATTTAATTTTATATCGAAAACAGAGAGAGAGAGAGACCACTTTGCGCGTATTGTCACGAATATGCATCGGGTCTGTAAATTTTCGATGTTCGACGGTTTGTTTTCATTCACCCGCGCTATGGATAAAATATAAATCGAGAACATCCTTATGTATTGCGCTTTGCCACATACAAATGCGAAATAATTCGCGAGACACCGAAACGATAAAATTATGTATTCTTGCATCGAGCGCGCTTTATCGAACCACATTAAATAAAGTAATCGGTATCGATTTGTACGTTAATGACAAAAAAGAAAAAATACATTGCATATATGTATCGCGAATACGTACATGCATAATCGATAACTATTGTTTTGTATTTTACATTAAAACGGAATCTAACTTGATGCACACGTTATGCATGTATTCAATTACAATTATTTTTTTTGCCTGCGATTTATGTCATGTAGTCCATTTTACATACGTTATATTAGTATTAATAGTTTATATTCAAGTTTCTGTTTGCCGCGATCGATTTATTTATTAATTGCAATGGGTTGCCCGGATTAATGTTCCAACTCTTAATATATTAGTTTTGTTCGCGGGTAATTTTCCGTTAATTGTTGCTAACACACGGATAATTTCAGTATAAATGGCTAGGAAATTTGAACAGTGTTATCAGTTTTTTTTTTTTTCTTTTTCCTGTTCATATTCAGATACTCGCTGCATTTTACATATCCTCGGGCTTTCGATGGGTTACTTCCAGGTATCAAGTTTCACATTATTTTCTTGCGTTGCGGGTTCGCTTTATGTGCAGGGATAATTTACAAGATGGTTTGCAAGCAGGGAATTTTACGGTTTTCCCGTGGTCATTCTCGCTTCTGCCTCGAGCGCTTACGCTTGCCGGGCGTGCGCGGATTCACGTCGCCGCCGGGAGTTGCTCGGCGTGCCCGGGGATCTTGAACGGGTTCTGCCGGTGGCCGCCCCCGGAGAGGAGGCGACTCCCCGTTTTGAATCGCGTAAACGTCGGCCTCGAAAAGGCCCGAGAAACGGTCCCCGCCGCGCTCAACCCCAGTGATTTAAAACACGTGGACGGAGTGATGGCACTCGAGAGAGAGAATAATGCTCTGGAGAGCTAATTGGGATATGCACCAGATTGCCTTCCGCCGAGGACGTTCAACGCTCTTGCGTTAAACGGCAACCTAAAAACGATTCCTCCACGTCTTTTTTTGTGGTCGCTTTTAACATTCTTCTTATCCGGCGTCTCGCCAGATCGGATCGAAGCGGTAAAATAACCAGGCATCCAGTCCAATTTCCATCTGAATATGTTAATTTCGTATTAATCGCGGTTATTTCGCTTTTCCCCGTGCTATTCGAGCGACGTCGAGCGCCGGGGCGAAGGCGGTCAAAGAATTCTTCGGCCGGGAGAGGGAATCTTTGTTTGTTAGCGATGCTCGAGCAGCGAGTGCGGCCGGGGTTAGTGGGTCATCAGCTGAGCGGAAGATAACCCCGGGGAAAGCCGAAGTTGTAAGGTGACGGTTCAAGACCGGATTTGAGGAATCTCCCGCAGACTTTGTGGAAGGAAAAGCGACGGAAACGCGTCTTCCCGCGCCGGAAGGTTTCGCGCATTTGGAAAGTGACGGAATGCGAAGGCGCGGTCGAAACGGTTTTCCTTTCCGGAAAATCTAACCGTTCGCGGCGGAAGGATAAACTGCGACTTTCCGGTCGCAGACTTTTCTTGAAGAGTGCGAACGAGTCTTCGGGTAATTTGAACGGTTTCTTTCCCTTGCAATTCGGTCGATTGCTTTTGTACGATCAAAAAGAGCAAGAAACTAATAAATGTATGTTGATGTATATGGAGTAGATGGAAATATTTATTTGATGATGTTCAGATGGCAAAGCGTAGGGTGCAATGCCTCGTGCTTGAAGCAGTTCTGCAAGCCTCGATTATTAATCTGGGTGGGTAATTAATGACTGCGCCGTTACCGGCGGTAAGACGTTCGCGTACGGCTGCTGCGACTCCGCATCTCCTTCCGTGCGGCATTCCCCCGATTCTCGCGATTGGCAGCGATGCGTGCGCAATTCACGACGGCCGAAGGGCTCGGGAAGGTTGGGTCTGCCCCTGGCTGAGACCCGTTGCCGAGCGCAATATGACAAATGTTACCTGCCGGATAATGTCCGAGTCACGAAGTGGAATCCTGCGGTTGGGGTCGTTTCCGTTAAGCTGTTTGTCGGTCCTCACGAAGAGGCAGCACGGCTTTCCTCCTCCGGATTGATTTGTCCCACGACTCGGTCCTTTGGTTGTTTCCGTTTCAACTCCACGCAACACGCCCGAAGAAATTGGGCAATTTCGTCACAGACCGGCACCGACGACTCTTGTACAGCATTGAAATGTCAGACAATTTTAAGCAGGTCACACTTCTTTCATTCAAATATCAGAAACCTGAAAATTAACACGGTCCGATCGCCACAGATTCTTTTGTACATCGGACGTGCATTTTTTTTTTTTTCCTATAAAAATATCCTTTTGTCCATTCACGAAAAATCCGTACGTCATGTCTTGGGCTAACCTCAAAAATATTGTTTCTAAATAGACAACGTCGAACGTGACAATTAAATTGAAGACCATCACCTACCCAGCATCTTATTATCTTTTTCTTTTTTTCCGGACTGGTTACTCTATTAGAAAAAAAAATGTAAAATATAATATCTTTTTAATAATTATATCTTTATTTGTATTACATTTTTTATTTATTAAGATATAAAAAATATCTTTTCTAAGGTATTTGAAGGTATGATTTACAACGGTGCCACGCGTTATTAGTTATTAAAGTTATCGACATTGCTGGCGTTCATCTTATATCTTGCGTTGGAATTAAAGCATTCAAAAAATAATCTTATTCATACTTGTTTAATGAAAAAAGTCAAGATCTAATAGCGGATTACGTTGTTCGTCGTAATTTTGAACTGTGTAACCGGCGAATTTGATAGTTTACCCTTTTTTTACATTTATTTTGTGAAATTTTCAATAATTTAGAAGTTTAAATGAGCATTAAATATTTTTCGTTTATGTGTTTATGCATCTTATAAGTCAAAATATTTTATTGTTCGGTTCTCACTCTGTGGCAAGATATTTTATATTTAAAAAAAAAAAAAAAAATTCCATGTACCGTTGATTTTTTTTTTCGTTTTTATGAAACACAATTAAGTACGAGATTAAATTTTTTTTTAATTATTTTATTGCGCTTTATATATTTGTTGTGCGGTTTTGCCAAAGATGTTTTTCTTTTGGAAGTGGATATCGTTACATATATATTTTACTAATTTTTTTGCTGTAAAATTCACATATCGTATATATGGAACCATTAATTTTAACTTCATAAATAAATTTTATGTAAGCTTATACAGGCGGGGTCCATCAGGTTGGCGTAAAAGATCTTGAACAGGTTAGGTTAGGACTTTGCGATTAGATTATCTTTCCACAGATGTAGGAAAATTGCATAAATCAGACGAGTCGTGGATTGGTGAACAGAGTTTGTGTCTCTCTCCGAGTTAAAAAAATATAAATTTGCTTACAAATGAACTTTTTATTTTTATGTTCCTCTTGATATACGGTTCAACTAATTTTAGTAGATTTAAATGATTTACGATGTTATATTATCGCATCACTGTCCACGTTCGATGAATATCCCACCTTGTTTTTATGTAATTCAAAATTACCGTATAAGAATGTAAAATTTTTTTATTACGTTACCTTACAAAATTTTCAATATCTTTAATATTCTTCCTTTTATACACTATTAATCTTTAGGTATCATGTGAAAACAGTTCCGATCTGTACTTGGCAAAGTAAACAATAAAAACTTATAATAACTGGGAAAGTAAAATTAGAAAAAAATATGATGAAGAGTCATATGATTTATATACATACACACATATATATATATAAAGTTCTCTATTCTATTACATCTAACTTCGTATGTAAGACAAGAAAATAAAAAATATTTGATCTTAGTATACTGAGATAAGACTGTCTGACATTTTAATATATTTTACTATGCTTTATTGCTTCGTGAAAAACATATATATATATATATATTTATATATGCAAATACATTTATGTATAGAAAGCAATGCATTTTATAGACAAGTTTTTGTATTTTTGGTAACCGCCGGTAGGATGGACTGGTTTTTGGCTCGGGGGGGCGAACAGGAACATCATTTACCATATGTACTTTGTCCTTTTTGGGAAGCATATATATTTATTTTTAGAGTGGCAGCTCCCTCTATCATAAAAGTTGTTATTACATTTAAGTTTGCAAGGGCCGAACATCATCGGCGTACTGTATCAAGATAGATTTATCTTAGCCGTGTCTGTGAATTAAATGTCAGTGATCTAATAATAATTTAATATTTGTAATTTCAGTATAAACGGTAGTGAAAAAGCAATATGGGTTTATATCAGTATCAGTTTTGGCTGTTCTTGTGCCTCACGCCGATTTCAACAGCAGAAGATTTCAGAAATGTTCCATACGAGGGTAAGTGTTTAAATGTTTATCATCCGCAATCTCTAACATATATTGTCAAATTGATCACATAATTAGTATGATATTACTCACGTTACAATTGCATTTATTACATTAAGTACGATACATTATAGAGGACATAAAAATAAATAGTACGTAATTTTGTTTATAAATAGAATTACACCTTTCGATATTGAATCGGGATCGTCATTTATTTTACATCGAAACTTTTGGGCGGAGTTTTAAATCCGATTTACTTAACTTTAACAGTGTTAAAAAATTTCTAGTCGTAAAGCTATAAATTTTCCCTGAACGTTTTTGGTAGTATACACAGAGTGGATTTCAAATACTTTCACGTAATCAGCGGCAAAAATTCATTTTATTAACTTTCATTAAAAGCTGGGATTATAAGTAATCCATTTGTAATAAGAAGAGAATACTACCGCGGACGAAACATCTCATGATTATCATCGTTCGTCACTTAATTGTTGAGTGAACATATCATTTAATAAGTACTTTAAGTAAAAATAATTTACACCACGAACATGCAATTAACCTTTATTAGTGTGTACAATGGCGAGATTCGGTACTTGATTTTATTATTATATAAATTAAAAGAAAAGAAAAGGAGCGTTGAAAACTGTCATATAACCACTTATATTTTTACATGGAATCCTAGACAGGATTATGAATGAATAATAGAACTCTCTTTATGAATTAATTATCGAATTAAGCTTTATTACAATGCAGAACATTTTCACGAAGGCATCATCCGTAAGGGAATTGAATCTTCATGTCCCATTCGTTTCGATATCACAGAAAATCATGTTTTAGGGCACGTTTACAGCGACTTAAAAACGGTCTCAAAATGGGAGCAGATAATCAACGGCACGAACGCAATCGAGAGAAAATCTGAGGAATTTTTACGGGGATCAAATTTCCTTCGGTTATAACCGAATGAAATCGTCTAACATCCAGATCTCTCCATTTGGTCTTCGCTCTGCTTTTAATTTCGTCTTTCGGTTCCGTTCGTCGGTTTTCTCGCTTCCGAAACCTTACACCTTGACGTGGCATTTTCCGGTTTTGATTTTTTAAATTTGACTCTTTTGGCATGATCCGCGGCCAATATCTCCCGCCGCGGGGAGCTTAATAGATTTCGATTGCTCTCGAGCAAATGTGATATTAATATGCAATAAGTATAATGTTGTGTTGTTCAAATGGGTCGCGTTCATTGTGCATATGAAAGAAAATTAACAAGAACCGGCTGATTAGCCCATCAACGCCTGATATCCGAACCTTAAAAGAATTGTGGTTTACGTTTTCGTAGCGCGAGAGCCGGGATTTTTTTAAACTTTCATCTCTAAGGGGGTGTACAAGTATATTCATGGATTCATTTACCGGACAAGTAACGATAATAAAACTAGATAAATGCGATGATGGCTTTATTAAGAATTTGACACACGTCCTCCATTCTCGTTAAAAGTTAGTATGAAATGATTTCAACTAATCCACTCATATTTTATCTACGAATTCAGGTCTCACAGCCTGTAGTCAGTTAAATGTCACTTATGTTCACTCCCTAGAATAAGTCATTCTGTAAAATTATTTGATAAATTCCGTGAACATTTCAACTTAACCAATAATTATACAGCAATTCGGGGATTCACTTTTTCGTTTCTGTTAATTGAAAAATGAATATTTCAGTATGGCGTCTAATATTTAAAAAGCACCAATGCTGGATGATGAATCCGCGGAATTAATAATTCAAATGGTTGCAGATGTATCGCTTTCCACACCGAAGATGCGTTGTTCTAAGCGATTTACGATAAATATCAAATTTTTTTTGACATAAATAGTGAAATTTAAAATGTTACGCCAAATTATCTGATGGGTTTAAGTTTTTTTTTTTTTTTTTTAAACTGCGATTTTAAGACTGTTAAATCTTTTGTTTCGGGCATTAAATTATACGGATAAAAATATTTAGTGCTCTAACGTTATCTTCGATTGCTCAGATATTTACTTTTTTATTGCTTTGAACGGAGACAAAGAGAGTAGAGAATGAAAAAGGGGAAGAATCTCGCCTGGAACATGGTTTTTTTAAAAAAAAAAAAAATCTCCATCTTTTCAAGTATTTTTTAGATGAAACGCTCCCATATTTGAACAATAAGTGAAAAGGCAGTGCAAACAAAACTTATTGTTTGGCTTTAGGAATCCGTGCACAAAGGACTTCCTCGGTTAATTACATATGTTCTGTAGGTTTTTTTTTTTTTTTTTTTTGTTTACTCGGTAGTTTTTACTTTTGTTCCTGTTGGTCGATGTGCGCAGCATTTAAGAAGTCAAAATTTTTCGATATCTAGCAATGTAAATAGGACAATCCGCAATGTTTACAAGAGTCAAAACGTTTCGCATGATTAGATTGATGCCAGAGAGAGATTCCCTATTCCAAACCTATTTTTTTTTTTCTTTTTTTTTTTTCCGAAAAGGAGATATCATTAAATTTATTTTTCGGATGCATTTTCTGTATTACGTGATGGCACGCATTGTAGTCCAACAAAAATTGTTTTTTCCAAGACCTCCTTTTTAATGCCAAAACCATTGTTTACACAGAAGGAATCTTAAAATCGCAACTCTTTTTTGTTCCTTACGGAAAAAATAAAACGCATAACAAATATTTTTCATAAATAATGATCTTAGCTTTAAAATGCAAGCCAAGAATGGTGCAGAGCTAAGAATTTTTTGCGGTTTTTTTACAAATATGTTCCGCATTTGGTGTGTTTTAGTAATAACTTATTAGTTAATTCGGCGATAATTTTAAATACCTCATTTAATGTAGCGAAAAGATTCTTTGTTTATAATTAAGGCGGCAAATTTTAAACTTTAATTTTTGTAAGGAACTTTTAAGTTAAAAGCGGAATTTTTAAACTTCATCCCACAGTTCTTATATAAGCATAATGGAATCCTTTAACAGTTGTAGAGAAAAAACTGAGAATGTGCAAACCTCGCTTGGTTTTTATTAGATGTGCGGTCTTTAAAACCGCTGAGGTGTCATCCGCAATTTAAATCTGCGTACCAAATGTGTCGCATTAGGTGGATAAAGTTACCAAAGAAATATTGCCACTAGACAATATATTTTTTTTCTTTTTCAGAACTGTAGCTTAAATGCCGGCGAAATCGGAAAATGCATTTAAAATTAATTTACGATAACAATTAATTTTCACGGGGAAACTTGAAAATTCATACATAATTTTTCGAATCGTTCACAAATCTTATTTGCTCATTGCAAATTTAATGCCCAAAACGGTGAAGCTTAAATGTTTTCTTATTAGTTATTTTTAATGCTGTCCGTTTGGTTGAAGAGAGAAAATAAATTTTTTTATTACCCACGGTGAAATGATGCATACTAAATGTAAAATCAACACAAGATGTTTCTCCATATTTCTTTTTCACTCAACTGAATGGAAGTGCTAATTGTTAGATAGAGTGTCGATTACTTTTTCTTGCATATTTAATTCTATTAATTGCCATCGAAAAATTAAGTTATGACAGGAGAACGCAATTTTTTTTTTGTACACAGGCTTTATTTTTCTAACGAGAAACCGCTCTTTTCCTTTTCATACATCAATCTTGTCTTTGGTTAATTTATATATTTATTAATTATTCTCTTCACGGTATTTACACTTTTGCAAATATAATTTCTAATGGCATTATTAGTGCCAAATATATATATACACGCACACAATTTCAATTATTTTAATACTTTTGAATAAACAAATTTAAAATATATGATTCGATATTTTAAGACAAATAAAAAATTACATAAATACGAATGTTCAAGACGAGTGTCTTGCTTTAACTCTATGCACTTTTAACTTATAGACTTTTAGGTAAATTCGAATTTATTTTAGTAAAAATTAAAGTTTCTTTTGAATATTTAGAATTCAGAAGTTGACATTTGTATATTACATCGATAATATTGTTATTATTGATATATATTTGTAAATATAAAACGTACCTTATCTTGATTTAAAAATCTTTATCTTTAATTTTATAATAACTTGAGGTATATATAAAGATAATTTCTCTCAGAAAAAAAGTTAATTATATCAGCTTTTAATGCTTTTAAAATTTTCGTTTCAGTTGCACTGTGTATTTTCCTGTTAGTCCTGCTATGTGTTATATATTGCACGGCTACTTCTTTTTTCCGTATGTGGAAGAACAGTTTTAATATTTATCTCAGAGCGTTGCGTATTTAATCTTGGTTGACCATTAATTTTCCTATAATTGTAAACGTTCCTTGTTTAGCAGGGAATTTTATTTTCAAGCCTGATCATGTTTTTAATTTAAAGAAGGAAAATAAACAAAAAAAGGAAAAACATACCGCGCTATTCGTTTCTTGCAGTCACCGACATCTCTCTTTATCCGAGGAGGCATCTCTTATAAAAACAACCTTCTAAATCAAACTCATTCCTGACGAACATGATTTTCACACTTTTATCCGCGCCACATTCTACAGCATCAATCATCGCACGCCTCTCCCTAAATATTTCGTTAAGTTTACTTTATTATTTGCTTATTTTCCCATTAAAATGATCCGGTGCCCCTTATGCGATGTTACTGTCGCGAGCACGGCTCGTGTATACCTCAGGTTTTGATTTTGCGCGATTCATCTTTATATTAATTTTATGCGCATTTCAAATTGCAGGTAATTTTAATTTTGCGCAGCTTCATTCTAAATGTTTATAAAGTTCGGCCAATTTTTTTTTTTTTTTTTTATCGTGTGAAAAATCGTTTTTCTTCAACAGATTTCTGCATCGGCAATGATGAAATTGACTTCGAATATAAACGTTGAATGTTTTTCCTTTTGAATCACGAAAGAAAAGCAACGATGTATATTTTTTAATGTTATCTTTGAATCTATTTAAAGAAGCTATTTTAAAAACTAAGTTTCATCCTTAAAGAAAAAATAAAGAATCGCATGGAATTTTTTTTTTTTTTTTTAATGGACTTTAATGTGATGTTTATAAATCTTTATCCGCATTAGACTTCTAAATAAAGTTTTGAACTGGATCTCGTAATTTTTAAATGTCTAAATACAGCATAAATTTATATGTGCGCATTTGTACGTAGGTAATACCAAATGTTTTGTAAAATTTGCGAGTTTTATGTTAGAAAAATATTGCGGAGCCGCAGTTCATCGATTAAAAGGGAACGAATAACTTTCTGAATTATTAGGCATAGAGATAAACTTAAAAATTTATTGGACAAAAAAAAAAAAAAACTTAATTTATGGTAATAAATTAAGTTATTATATTTGTTCCGTTAGGAGATAACATAATTTTTATGATTAGAATTGCACTTTGCAATTGTCTGTCCCAAGAAGAAACTTTCCCAAAGGTCGTTAAATAAATTTTAACAAATTGTTTGAATTTATAAAATCTGAAAATTAAACTTATTATATTAGGATCTTGGGTTATTTTTTTGTTTTTAATATTATTAATCAAGATAAGTTAATGGCAAAGGCTGTCTCAGATTACAGAACCCGGTGGTAGCCTTTGCTCTGGGTTATTGCCTTGCACATTGATGTTTTTCTCGAAACCATCCTGTTAAACACAAACTTTTCTCTTAATTGACTACAATTAACGTGAGTGTCAAATGTGGCATCAATAGCCGCTCTAATCCGACTTTGTAAAGTGTTGGTAGTCACATACGACAAAATGGATAAATTTATATTTGCCTTTAACGTTGCGGATGCTGACCATGCTAAACATATTCTTATAAATGAGTCGAACAAGATACTAAATATTATTTTTTTTTTCCAAATTATGGTCTTAAATATCTTAATCAAAATATTTTTGAGCATAAATTAACAGACTGGAGTTTAATAGTCGATTCTGGTGTTCTTAATGCACTCTGAGTAGCGGAATTTTTATTACCACGAATACTATAAATATATATGTATTTATATGTATCATGTTTATAAATATATTTTTAATCATATTCAATCGTGGAATAACCAAGGGAATATGTTCAAGATAAATTTGCTCTCTTAACATGTTTTTTTTTTTTTAATGATTTCTTTTTTCCTTCAGCAATGCTTAAAAGCAGCTAATGGAAGTCTCAGTATTATATTGTAAATATTTATATTTACGGTTCAGTTAAGCCAAATTTTTTCGACAGTTTCCGATTGAAATAATAATTCCAGGGGTCGCCTAGTTCTGACTTCTTTATCGGGTGCAGGGCCAGTTGCCGATAAAAGTTTCCTTTGAGCTTGGCCGATGATGTGCTTTCTGCCGGTCACCCGCGGCTTTTCCGCACCGCGGGCCGTTCAGAAGGAGGCGAGGGATCGCCGGAAATTTTCCTCCGTGCAGGTCTCCTTTATGCCGGGCCGGAAGTGGTCACCTTTGACGTGACCTCGCGGGCCACAGCGGAACCGCGCGGAATCCGCAGGAAAGATTAATCGTCTGACTCCGGTGCGGGCCGGGCGGCTCTCGCCCGCAGCCGACGTTTTCTCCGATTGCCTGCTCCCGGTGGGAATGCGAACCTTTTCGGTTTGTCATTCGTTGCGCTTTCTTCGGGCACCGCTTCGTCCGGAGCAGCTACGAGAAGTTGATCGCTCCGCGAGTCGAAGCCTCCTTATTCCGCCGATCGTTTTGTAATTGGTAAACCGGACGGAGCAGAAATTCGGGTTATTTTGGTTTATCCGAACGCCTTGGATCAATTAATGATTAACCGAATATAATAAATTGATTGACCCTCCGAATTGATTTATTAACCGATGCGGGGTTAGTGCTTTTCCTCTTATTTCCTATTCGAAGCGAAGATAATTATCTGATTCGTTTGTGTTTTCACAGCTATTTGGCTTGGCTTCCGTTTGGCTCTGCCAACTCGTTGATATAAATTACGCGCATTTGAATTTGAAAGGTAAAAATTTTCTCCCGGTCAGATTGTTGTAGCTAAACATGTAACATATTGTACATTACATAATATATATTAATTTATGTAAATATTTTATGGCTTCTTTTACAATTTTGCGTTCTTTCATTTTGTACAATTCGTAATTTTAGTATTTTTTTTTTTTTTTACTGCCTCCGGAACAGAATATTTCATTAATATTTTTCCTTTCATTTTAATTATATTTAAACAATGTCGGTGGCGGAATTTTCAGTTAAGCGGTTGATTGATTTGCCTTTTTTTTTTTTTTTCCTTTTTCTTTCATGAACCTCCTTTTTAGTTTTTAGCTTTTGGCGGATCCGCATTTCTTGAACCTTTTTAAACGAGTGAAAATACGTTAATTGTTTTATTTCCTTCCCGTTCGACAATTGATAAATATCGGTTTTGGGGAAGGCATCGAATGCTTAAATATTCGCTTTACAGATATTTGATGCCTTTTTAACATTGCCCGCGATTTTGCTGAAGCACGAGTTATTTATTCTTGCGGCTGTTAAAAATGCACCTCAAGATAATTCACGTCTCCTCTCATTGTAATTTTATATAAACTTCCGTTTGGGGTTTTGAGTTGGGGGGGTGGAGGGGAGGGAGAAAAAAACCCACCTCCCCTGCAATAACTAAATCTATCGGAATAGAATTCCACAATCCTTTGGGCTGCTTTTATTTTGAAATGAGTTTTCATCTGACAGCTACCCAATTTATTTGATTTAACAGGCAGTTTTAATAACGAGAACGGTCTTCTGCAGATTAGTTTTCATGTATCGAAAGAGATGTGAATGAGCAGGAACCTCTGTGTGGGTTCTTTATGTCTTGCACCTTTATGTATAGTGTGTCGAGGTATTTTTTTTTTTTTTTTTTCGCACAAGTACTTTCCCGGTTTCAAATTTACACAGATAGTGGAAAACGACCGCTTTGTATCAGTTGGTACATGTTCCGTGAAATGGCAGTGCACAACTGGGTCAAAACGTTTGAGAGCATGACCGCATGGTGGGAAGTGCTTCGCTGCCGTGAGGAATATTCCAGATCGGACAGCCGAGTTCTGCCATATAGAGAGCCGCAAATTGTCTTTAAATTAAACATTTTCTCAATTATATTGTACAGCTTTTTCTTCTCCGTTCCAGATATACTGACGACCGCCAGTCAGTTTAGAGATCCAGGAGTGACTTTTTACTCTCAGTTCCACTTCGACGTGTCAAGGAATCAATTGATTGTCGGTGCAAGGTAAGACCCGGAATACTATTTCATGTGTTGCATACCAATCAGGAATATTATTCTTTTTTTCTATTTTCTTTTTTCTTTTTTTTCATTTTTCCGATCGTATCGAGATTATCCATCAAAATGTCTGCTGATCGACTCGACAATTAACTTTCCATTGTTGATGCCCGCTGGAGAAGCAATTTGTTGGATGCAGTTCTCAACAGCTGCGGCAAAATTTCGCTTCTGGTACGGGCAATTACCCGGTCCGATTCTTCACCCGGATCGGTGAACCATCTCATTTGTACGCACGCAGAACGTGTTTTTTTCCGATCGGTAGCAAATGGTCACCCATTTGACGCTTGGCACATGGACTTCCTTACGATTTTGGCATATTTAGCTGACGATTCCCGTGGAGCCCGCCTGAAATGTTAAATTCTCCGACGGAAAATTTTCGATTCGCGATATCGCAAATCTTTTCCCGCTGGAGCCGCATCCGCAATTAAGCTGATCTGTCGGCTCCTGTCGGTCGGAGAAATAAAGCGGGCGATCTTTATTTTTGCGTAAAGGGCTCGGTAATTGCACGGCCGAAAACATTTTTGCAGCTCTGCGTTTCGGAATCGAAGAAACTAATGCTGAGCAATTAATTATCGATGCCCACACCTTCGGCAGCGATCAGATGGTTCGAGTTGCACGAGGGCGACCATGTGCGTTGCAGGCGTGTTCGTTTTCGGCGTCTTGCCGAGATGGCTTTTTGGGGGCAGCGGTGGGGCTTTGTTCGAAGGGCACCCTCTCCGGGCACAATCGACCAGATGAAGGCTCGTCTTTCGAATGTGCCGGGAAACAATGGCTTCGTTGTCGGCTCCTGCCGATCTGTTTAATATTCAGACCAAGAACTGTTGAGATCGTTCTCGGTCCGATGGCTCGGAATATTAAAATGTCCGCTTTCGTGGGGCAGCATTTGATCCATTAATCGAAATTAGGTGAATTTGAGCAATCAAAAAAGATTCCTTAATTTACACCGAAAGATGATTTTAATCTTTTTTTGCACTTTTGAAAAAGTCTTTTTTCAAACGTGGTTGATTTAAAATAGGGTTTTTTCGCTTTGGGGGACGTCCCGAGGTTCTACTAATTTATTTTTGAATGCACACATGTAAATTGACTTAAACCCATGGTTAAGTGCATTGTGAATTAGGACCAGGTTAAGGAAATTCATAAATACGATCTTTTTCGGTACCTTTATTGTTTCAGTGTAATTTTCCATTCTGAAATCCGTTTCACTTCTTTAGGACGTCAGATCAATTAATTTTAAAATTGAATAATGTTTGAAACGTAATAGGTTAAATTAAGTTTAACTGCTCTCTACAAATATTATAATCCATAATTTTAACCTCAGTGTATTTATTATCTCCTTTATAAATATCTTATTCCATCATCTCAATGGAAATAATTGTTTTGCTTCAACTCCATTATCCAGCATAAACTATTACAATCCAGTTTCCTATTTTAGTTCTACAAATCCAGTTTTTATCATAATTCTAATGATTATTTATTTAGATTTAGCCTTGTTATGACATGTTAAAATTATACTGTGAGATTTTTATTTTACCTTGCATTATTTGACTCGTTTATTTTAAAACTTTGTAATATGTAATGTATAAATATATCATAAGCCATTTTTTTTTCAGCCATTTAATGTTTCGTTTTATAGCAGTTACTGTAACGGAATCAACAATCAGCAGAAATTTAAGATGTGGTTTTCCCCCAATTTGATTTTATTTACGTATTGGAAAACAATCAATCAGAGAATATATTTTGTCTGTTCTTTTGGCACTATTTATCTCCTTATTTATAAGCCATAATTTCAAATTTTTCTTTTTTTTTTTTTATGAATTAATTCGTTTTCTGAAAGACAATTATAGAAGATACACTATCGCAAGCCAAGATTATTATATTGCTCTAAAATTAAAATCACAAAGTATCTGAACCTATTAGCGTAATTTATTTATATTTTTGGCTTCATCAGTGTTTGTTCGTTAAACATATATTTTTATGAGTTTAAAAATGTTTCTGACTAGAGAATAAAAATCTTCGACTCCTCCAAAGATGCTGCACTGATAATAATGATGAAACTATAACATCCTGTAAGCTAAGAAATAACTGTAAAGATATCTCTGGTGCCTCCCACTGCGAAGTTGTTATAGAAATAGTAAAGCAGACAAAACATGAGACTCGCCAAGAATTGGTCAATTTATTGCTACATTGCAGGTAGAGCTACGTTTGGGTTTTAAGTTTACATTTTTTTTTTTTTTTTCGGGGCTTTCGGGGTCTCGCTATTTAAAATCATTCTAAGGGACTAAACGAATCCCCACTTGCCAAATTCTTCCTGCCACGTTTTTTCCATCTTGCATTTCTTTTCCTCGCCGAATATTCGTAGGAGGCAAATAATATTTTTGGAAAAAGAAGCTCATCGGTTTTTGGACGGTATTTTCCTTTCTTTCAAGTTCATAATATTTACAATTTTAAGGTTTCAATCAGTTGTAAGAAAAACCGATGAAAAAAAATTTAATTTTTTTTTACGCGGAAAAACGATAAAATTTCAAAACGGTAAGATTAATATTTAAAAGATACTTAAATTTCATTTTTGGAAGCGATTTGGCGTTTTAGGTGAAAATTTAAAATCAATCTCCCATTTCTTAAACTAATACGGAAATGTTTCTGGTCTCGTTTTTATCTGCTTCCGTTCATGTTCAATATGAGCTCACTAGTATTATTTCAGCATCCGGATAATACTTCTTCATTTGATTTTTAAAGAGTATTTTATTTTTTTCATAAATTTTTTGGATTTTTATTTTCTTTATCCGGATTTTTGTCTTATTTGGCTCTCGGCATGTTATCTCTCACCGCTACGGTATTGGATAATTCATTTCTTTAGGTTTCATTCTGCCTTTTTTGAATTGGGAATTAAAGTGTACGAAACGTTTCTCTTCTTTCCCCTCCTTTTTTTTTTTTTTTTTTTTTTTTTTTTTTTTTTTTTTACAAGTATCTCGATTATGTACAGATCAGCATTTCAGGAAAGAGTTTTACGCTTAAAATAATGTTCCACGATTTTTAATGCGGCATGCACTAAGACGGTGATCATCTTTATCATTATCTGCGGCACATATCCTTTCGAGAATCTGTTCCCACTCCTTTATTTTTATTTATTAGTACAACTATTCCGGCCTAAAGTTTGTAAATAATGAGGTTGCCAAAACTCCTCCTTCCGAAGCAAAAAAACAGTGTGCCAGTGTATTGTTTTCACAACCTCCGTGTCATACCTAAAATCGATCACCAAACTTTGAAAAAAAAAAAAAAAAATTGCTCGAAGGTACGCATTGTTGGTATTGTCGATACCTTAAACAAAGTCGACCTTACCGGGCCTTCTCATTGTTCCAGTTAAATGAACACGCTTAAGCGACTTTTAGATTTATTGCATGCAATTGCCTTACCATTCCAATACATAACTTTGATAATTGTTATTCTTCCGGTTCTGGTTTCCATATAGATTTTCGGTATAAAAATTTGTTTGAAAACCGATTTGATGTTCCGCCAGTGTCCGATGTTGCTCTGCGTTTTCATTTCCAAATCGTTAATTGACGAAAAATATGACGATTTTGCTCTAAACCAACCGAATCCGATTGGAAAATCTCATTGATATTTGTTGAATCGCTTTAAATTCTTACTGGCCCAGAGCTGAAGAGACCTGGGAGATTGATCTGAAATATTTCATCGAATATTCCGGACATTGTAAAGCTCTGAAATGTCTAAAATGTCATCAATCTAGAAAAAAAAAAAAAAAGTCCGATGCTTCCTTGCCCTGACTATTTACCAGTCTTCTTTTTTCCTAACGTCACATATTTTATCGATTAAGCACCGATGATATTGGGCGAGGCAACTTATAATGCCAACCAGTCCAAAAGTCTTAAAACTGCGTTGATAAGCACCTAGTTTTTCTTCTTATTCTGTCACATTCGAAATGGTCCAGTTGAAAAAAAGAAAAAGGAAGCGGAATTAAAGCCACTTCGGTTGCCGGACTTTTCGTTTCCCCGTGGAGATGGTCCCCCGATTTCCGATAAGGCCCCGCAAAAAGTCTCAGGTTCAGAAAACTGATCTTTCCGATGAAAGTAAGCGTTGAACTCTGGGGTCACGGAGTCGGCATTTCCGCGGGACCGTCCAACCTTTAGCCTCCATTGTTTGGAGGAAAAAAAAAATAAATAAATAAATAAATAAATAAGAAAAGTTCGTGGCACGATTTGGATAAGATGGAAAACGGCATTGATTTAGGAGGAAACGCTCTTTGGGAAGAATTGCAAATCGCACAGAATTACCTGCATCTTCGGATCTTAAAGACATTTACCGTGGAAGAAGGCATATCGGGTTCGTGTGCTGTGAAAGACACGCGAATTAAGGGCTACGCCGATTTCCATTTTAACATTGAACTTGGAACAAAAGCAAACCAGATGAGGAAAGAAGAGATGTGCGCATAAATTTCTCTTGGGAGTCTAATCGTTTGCCACGCTTAACGAGATTTTCCCCTTTCATGCATGTAATATCCATCTAAATGATTTGCGACATTTTCCGCCAGCCAATTCCGGAATCGTTTCCGATTTGAGTGCGCAGATCGCCGGTGCGTCTACCCCGGACTGAATGCAACGCTAAAATAAGTGTATAAATTAAAAATAATCAGAAACCCAAGCCCAAAAAACGAAACGCTCTGAGAAACGTTTAGCATAATTCGGTTTACGTTTTACTGTTAAACGCGAGGCATGAGTTTCACAAAAATAATGGATTTAGTTTTACGTGCAAGAACCTCATAATATCTGTATTTATCACTGCCGCATTAACTTATCTCACGGTTTTACCTTTCATTTTGTAATGTTTGCCATTTGGGAGTGACTTAAATACCGAATCGATTATTCCAGATCTTAATTCATTTCAAATTTTTGCTCTCGATACGATTTTCGAGAACGCGCACCGGGAAATTTCATTTTATGAAAACATTTTAAACGAATCATCTCTTTATGCATATTAGGGTATTAAATTTTAAACTTGTCGCTTTGCGCCTCGCAATAATAACGATATTTTATAACTTATTAAAGTCGGTTTTCCATTTCAAGCAAGCATTGCAGAGCAGAGGCTTAAGAAGTTGGCATGTGTAAGGAAAGCACCGTTCTCCTTTAGAGAATCGCACAGCAGCCGCTGAAGGTGAATTAACCTTTAACTTAAGAAATCGTATTTTAGATTCAATTTTACGATTGATATGTTCTTTTAAGGATCCTCGAGGATAAAGCGATGATTTTTCGTCTCACAAACGCGAGCCAAGTGCGAATTAAGCATCGTAATTTATTTTCCCGCTGCATAAATCACGTTAAGTTGCACGTCCATTTTCAGGACGGTAATTAAAACCAATTTCTTCGTCTCCCTTCGAAGCGCGGTTCGATTGACAGTCAGCACACGGGGGTGGGAATAAAATTCAGCGCGACGAATGGCTCTCGGCGAAGTTATTTGTTGTTTCCCCCCCCATCCGCGAGGCGTCGCTTTGGACGACGAGAAAAGTCTCCGGTCCGAGCTTTCGTACGCGGGGACGCGCCGCCGCCGCCTCGAAGCGCGCATGCAGATGCCACGCTGCAATAAACAAGGCTGTGGTTTCGGATGCCTCGTCGGAGTGCGGTCAATTCGGGGGGTTTTTAATTTTTCACCGGTTACGAGATCTGGCATTGCACGGTCTGTTGCATCATATATTGCATTTTAAATGTCACGTCCAAATTATGGCCCCATTCTTATTTGGAAGTGGGATAACGTACCGGACGATCATCAATTCTGCATTCTCGGTGGCATCCTTGACCTTTGCGGGGTCAAAAATTACTTTAAAAAAAAAAAAAAAAAAAAAAAATTACAGCTTTACACATTTTGAAATTAATTTGACAGTGTTTTTCGTTGGCGAGCGGAGTGATTGATGGTTTGTGTGTTTTCGCGGTAAGCGAAATCGGAATGCGTCGCTCGAAGCGTGCTGCATGTGGCATTAGGGAAACGGGCGTTTGGGCGTCCATCCCCCGGGCTCCGTTTTTGCGGTCGCCGGGGCCCGTTCGGCAATCGAACGTGAAAACCGAAACGCTTTAAAACTTTGAAATGCCCTACATACGGCATAACAAATCACTCGGTTTTTCCGAGCGAGAAATCTCTATTTTTTCGTTATAATGGCATAATCCGATATTTGTATAACGAAGACAGGTTCACGTGAACGTTACTCATTTGCATGCGGATTTGTTACCTTTGCACGCAAGCATCGCACTCCCAGAGAGGCGGCGGAGCTCTTTCATCTCTTGAAATTTCAATCTTTGCATTTGGCCATTTGAAATCGCAGGGTTATTTGGATCTTCCCCTTTCCGTACAATTTTTCTTTTTTACAAATGCACCCTCTCAGCTTTTACCAGTTTATTCGTTCGACCGATCGGGTAGGGGTTGTTTTTTCGTTTACTGTTTATCTCTGCGCGTCCATTGCGATGCAGAACGTTTTACGACTCTCTGAACATCGGTGCGGTTTACGTTTGGTGGTGCATCGGATTGTTTTCGGTGAAAAAAAAAAAATTTTTTTTTTATTTTTTATTAAAAATGTCTTACGGTTTCGTATATATCATTTTTTTTTTGAACTCTTGTTAACCGCGGGTACCACCCTTAGACGAAGCAGGGGCGAGAATGCCAAGAAAAATCCGACCGGTTCACCTTGCTCCGAAGTATTGTTGTTCGCTTCTCTATTTTAACAGTTGTTTCCGCAGCGGAGCCAACCACCTCCTGGGCACGCGGACTCGGCGTATGCGGCCATCTTGACAAAAATCAACCCTCCTGCAGGCGTCGCGTCCCTCTGGGGCGGTGATTGCGAGGGGTGTCGCAATTTGCAACAATCGCCTTGCTCGAATCCGAGCGAATCGGCGGTGCGGTTATCTCAGGCCGCATTGCCGTCTCCCCGCAGCGCATTCAAATTCGACGCATGCCGTACATTATCGCGGGATACCTTTTCCTGTTTTTTCTGCCGGACGTCGATGCTTGATGGTTCCACCGCGCTGTTCCGGAGGAAACAAATCAAGCTGCCCAACATCGGTTTGTTCTTTGTTTCCGTTATTTGACGAGGCGGACAAATCATTCGCGCTTATAATGGCTCATTATGGGTCTCGTATAATGACGGGGGGGGAAAAGAAGTTTCGAATTTAACGCATAAATAAGCGGACCACATTATCCAGGTCCGGCCCAGGCGGACAGTTTAATTGATGGCGAACCGAACACATACGTCTGCGTTTCCAGCACAAAAAATAAATAATAACAACATTAAAAAAAAAATAAAGTAAAATAAAAATAAATGACGGTAATATTTTATTAGTTGTATTGTAAAACTGAACCCCGTTCGTGTCGGGTTTGCGACGATATCGTCGCTGCGGGGAGGAAAAGGGGTGGTTTTGGACGAAAAAAGGACTTTCAGATCCGCGATTTTGGACGTTTCCCGATGTCCGGGGCAGCGAGATTGGTCCGCTCGCACCAAAGTCCGGTGTCCGATTAGATGTACCTGACTTTTTCGCAGGGCGTGAAGAAGAACTCATCTGAAATACGATCTTGCTGCGACGGTAATTCGTCTGAGCGGTATCGGAAAATGAAAATGAATTTTGATGCTTTCTCAATGGCGTTAACAACCCAGTGATAAGAAGAGTAAGTGTTGAAAATATTGCTGACTGCTCGGAATGTCACGGAATGCTAATTTATTGGAGCGCTGGCAATAAAAACGCGATATTATTATATGGTGCGAGGAACCGACTATTCATATATAAATATATATATATATTTTTTTATGAGCATTTCTATTATTGTCGGATTATGATTTGTAAACGGGAGAAAAATTTTTTTATTTTTATTTTTCCCGCGGTTTGCTTCTTAACGTACCACGAAATTTTGTCCGGACAATGCGTTAATATAAAATGCATTTTTTTTTTTTTTGGAAATTGTATATTTATTAGTTCTGCCGCATTCGAAACCCGCGAGAATAAAAGATTGGTAAGGATTTTGAATATTATCAAGAACGAATCATAAACCTCGTCCTTTTACATATTGGGAAAAATTAAATTGTTTTGTGGCAGATAAATAGCCTTTTTTTTTTTCTGATAGCTCAAACGATTATTAGATCATTTTATGGCGATCATCGAGGATATCAAATGTTTATGGGACCAATTATATTAGGTATAAAAGAATGAAACCCTGAGAGAAAAATACAAAACGTGAATTGACCGGCCGCATATGCGACCAGGGGTGCGAAGATGTTATTATGCTTGCCAGTTCTTCGACCGGTGAAGAAAAAATTGTTATATAATGTAAATGTTTCCTTAACAGTGATATTTCCACACGTATATAACATGAAAAAAGTTGAATTCTCACATTTGAGTTTTTTTTCTACAACGGATCCACAGGTTCGCATCTTCTGGGATTCACTTTTCAATTTATTTATTTCTTTTTAAGAGAAAATTCCCATTCCGAAGGAGCAGTTTTCGCTTCTTTCCCAACCCGGGCTCCAGCAAGGGGCGAGAGGTGAGATTGGTTTTTCGCGTTCACCGTCGGAAATTATAAGCATTCGTTTACCGCACTGAATTGTTACGTTCCCGCAGAAGGATGCCACTCCGATCTGTGCAGGGGGACGGAAGAAGACGCGGCAGTCTCGGTCATCGCTTTTGAGGAGCCAAGCTGTCGTTTCCGCACTTGAGCGAGCGAACGCCAAGGCTTCGGCTGGAAATTCAGGTTCGGTGTCGCCGTCAGCGAATGATTCACCCGAGAGGAACGTTTTCCCCGGATAATCTCCGGCCGAAAGGTTTTGCCTCGAAGGAGGACGGACGCGTTAAGTGATCGGGGTCAGGCGCGCAACCGTGAACCGTGCGCGGGGAAAAACTGTAATTGTGTTGTATGACAATGTTGTCGAATGCCAATCTAATCTCAGATCAGCGCGTTAATCGCCAATCTGGTTCTCGATTTTCACAATAGTGGCTATTTAGCTTGATGGGATCCATTTGTACACTTCTGCGACATATTAGCCAATCGCACAGCAATTTATATCTTGCTTTATTGACTCGTTTAAACAAATATGCTGTCCGGCACCCAAATCGTGGCTTATTCTGGGCCGCGGACGAAAACTTGAAGTTGCCCCAAAGGCGAATCTTCATCAACCGTTGGCACATGCGGACCGGATAAACTCCCGCCGAGGGATTCGAGCGACGTCCGCGCCAGCCCGAACATTTCGACGTTTCCCGAGCGATCACCCGCGTCCGTCGGGGTTGGCGAGCTCGAGAAGGGAAACATAGAAAAGAGGATTATGACAGATAACAGGAATTAGTACAGAGGATTACGAAGTGCGCGAGCACAGACGATTGGAAGTTACATTTCGACGAAGGGGCGGCGACGGTTTTCGTGTTGGGGGGGGGGGGGGGCG